>SKCR01035505.1:0-167419 GCA_019454045.1 Zanthoxylum bungeanum
CAGACGAAGAGAAGAGAAGACGACCTTCATCACAGATCAGGGGCTTTACTGCTATAAAGTGATGCCCTTCGGGCTAAAAAACGCTGGGGCAACTTTCCAAAGGTTGGTAAACAAAGTTTTCAAACCACTCATCGGCATTACAATATTGGTCTATGTCGATGACATGATAACAATGTCAAAGAACCAAACAACCACATGGACGACCTAAAAAGGACTTTCGAGCTTCTAAGAAAACACAACCTGAAACTCAATCCGGAAAAATGTACCTTCGGGTAGCTTCAGGGAAGTTTTTAGGCTACATGGTAAGTGCCCGAGGAATTGAAGCAAACCCACAGAAGATCCAGGCAATACTGGCCCTAAAGTCTCCCAAAACAGTAAAAGAAGAAAGAGTAAGAGTCTGACCGGTAGAGTGGCCGCGCTCAACCGGTTCATATCACGAGCAACTGACAAATGCCACCCTTTCTTCAAAGTAATTCAAAAAGCAAAGAAGGGTGTCGACTGGACGGCAGAGTGCGAAGAGCCTTCCAGCAGCTGAAACAGTATCTGATACAGCCCCCACTCTTAGCAAAACACTCCCAGGTGAAACATTATACCTATATCTGGCTGTTTCGGACCGAGCAGTAAGTTCAGTACTGATACAGGAAACCAACAAGATCCAGAAGCCTGTCTACTATATCAGCAAAGCCCTCTTAGACGCTGAAACCCGGTATCCAGTGCACGAACTGGTCGCCCTTTCACTAGTTACGGCATCTCGGAAATTACGACCTTACTTCCAGGCCCATCCTATCCGGGTATACACCGGCCACCCCCTAAAACAAATTCTGCAACGGCCAGAGGTTTCCAGCAGATTAGTAAAGTGGTCGGTAGAACTGAGTGAGCATGACATCGCCTACCTCCCGAGAGCAGCAGTAAAGGGACAAGCCCTGGCAGATTTTGTCGCCGAAGTACCGACCCCCAGACCCTGGCTATAGACGAGGACAAGTGGGAAATGTCCGTAGACGTTTTCGGCCAGCACACAAGGCAATGGCGCGAGAATCGTCCTAAAAAACGATAAAGGAGAAGAATCCTGCTCGCCCTAAAATTCGCTTTCATAGCAACCAACAATGAAGCTGAGTATGAAGCAATACTGGGCGGTCTGAGACTATGCACGGTGCTAGGGATCCAAAATGTGGCAGTAGTAAAGAGTGACTCGCAGTTAGCCGTTCAGCAGCTAAAAGGAGCATTTCAAGCAAAAGAACCTGGCATGATGGCCTACCTGACCGAAGTACGAAAGCTAACAGGGAAGATGAGAGATGTAAGCTTCGAACAAATCCCCCGAGAAGACAATTGTGAGGCAGACTCTCTGGCACGGCTCGCTTTTTCAACAAAAGCCGAACACTCCAGGATAATCCCTTTGGTCCACGTCCGGGAAAAACACGTGGGGGAATCTGAAGTAGAAGTTCTAGATAAGGAAAGCCCAGCGTCATGGATGCAGCCCATCAGAAAATACTTGGAAACGGAGAGAAACACCAGAGGACAGAGCAGAGGCCAGAAAGTTAAGGTACAAAAGCACCAAATTCTCCCTAATTAACGGTGGTACTTTACCGACGGGGTTACTCAGTCCCCCTCTTAAGATGTCTTGCCGAAGAAGAGGCAGATTATGTGCTCAGAGAGATACATACGGGCATCTGTGGAAGCCACGCCGGAGGTCGCTCAATCGCTTTCAAAGCCTTAAGACAAGGTTTTTACTGGCGACCATGCACATTAATATGTCAAATATCAAAAATTGATATTTTATTAATGTGTATTAATAAAATCAAGTATTAAATACAAATACACATTAATTCGGAATGAACGTTAAGTCCGATCGCATGTATTTTTCGTTTAACCATTAACCGAGCGTTTAAATAATCAGTATTATTCATAATAGTTGCCTAGTGCTCTACGAGTATATTTCATTAGTGAGACTTCTAGATTCTGCAATCCGTCCGAAATTCCGTTCGCCCAGTGGGGGCTAGCTGACATCATTGGACCGATGCCTCAAGGGAAAGGACAGGCGAAGTATGCCATCGTGGCCATAGACTATTTCACGAAATGGGTAGAGGCAGAGCCATTATCCACCATAACGGAGAAAAGAGCCACTGAGTTCCTGAGGAAAAATATCGTCTGCCGGTTCAGGATTCCCCGAGCCATCATCACAGACAACGGGAAGCAATTTGACAGCAAAGGTTTCAGAAAACTCTGCGAGGACCTCCAGATTGCCCTAAGATTTGCTACACCAGCCCATCCCAAATCAAACGGTCAAGTCGAGGCAACGAACAAGACCATCAAGGCCAACCTCAAAGCTCGGCTTGGATCCAGCAAAGGCCTATGGGTCGAGGAACTACCAGAAGTACTATGGGCGCATCGGAACAACCTATAAGGACTCCCACGGGGAACCCCCGTTCTCCCTAGCATACGGGTATGAAGCTGTCATCCCAGCAGAGATCGGAGTAACCTCCCATAGGGTTCAGCACTACGAGAGTAAGCATAATGAAGGACTTATCAGAAACCACCTCGACCTGATCGAAGAAAAGAGAGAGAGATCGGCCATGAAGACAGCAATTTACCAACAAAGGATGGCCCGTTTTTACAACAAAAGGATCCGGACACACACCTTCATCCCAGGCGACCTAGTGCTAAGAAAGGTCACCCTAAATACTCGAAAGCCAGAGATGCTCCCTGGGCGCCAAATGGGAAGGGCCCTACAAGGTGGTGAAAGTGATAAAGCCCGGAGTATACATCCTAGAACGGCTTGACGGCACAAGATTAAAAAAGCCATGGAACGCCGAGATGTTGAGAAAATACTTCCAGTAAACTTCCCCTTAAGAATTCAAATACAGAGCCTCTCTCAAAATGACCCACAGAGAGTTGTAAGAAGGGCAGTATGTCCCCAAGTATCAATAAAGAGCTTATTTTTTATATTATCCGCTCTTCCCAAAAAAATATAAAAATAAAAATAAAAAATAAAAGTTTGCGAAGAGCTCCGGGGACATACTCAATACAACGATCCAAAACATAAGGAGAAACTCGCCCTTAATATTCCAAACACATCGGGGTGGGTCGGGTATATCCCACCGAGTCAGCCCTTCGGACTGGGGACGTAACATTCCCCCAGGTCCAAGTGCCTTTCTCAGCTCGGGGTCGGGTATATCCCACCGAGTCAGCCATTCGGACTGGGGACGTAACATTCCCCCAGGTCCAAGTGCCTTTCTCAGCTCGGGTCGGGTATATCCCACCGAGTCAGCCCTTCGGACTGGGGACGTAACATTCCCCCAGGTCCAAGTGCCTTTCTCAGCTCGGGTCGGGTATATCCCACCTAGTCAACCTTTCGGACTGGGGACGTAACATTCCCCCAGGCCCAAGTGCCTTTCTCAGCTCGGGGTCCTCATGGACATACTCGATGCATAGGATCCGTGAGAAGCATAGCACGGGGAGGGATGATACCCCTGTGGCGATTGCTTGCTCCAGTGTGTTACCGAACATAAGGGGAATATGCCCTTAATGTATCAAACACTCTTTGATCCTCATTTACCCGATGTAATGGATCCGTGGGAAACATAGCACGGGGAGTGACGAGGCCCCCGTGACGATTGCTAGCTCCAGTGATACCGGACCTGAGGAGGGATATGCCCTTAGTGTCCCGGACACTCTTTGATCCTCACATGCTCCTATGATCCACGGGAGGCGGATACCCCGGTGAGTTCGTCACTCGGATCCGTGAGGGCACACACGGGGATGCGTTGAGCCCCTGTGGCGTGTGCCTACTCCAGCGTGGTGAGGAGGAGCCCTCATGAAATACACAGGCTCCCCAGTGGACCGACGTGTAGAGGATGTGCCCTTACCAATCAAACGCTCCTTTTGATCCGAATCCTGGTTCGCCGGGACGCTGAATTGAAAGATTCAAAATTGTGTTTTGGAGACCTCGGGCAGGACGCTGTTTTGAGGCATCCATGTGTTGTTTATGCTTACAAAAAACATTTTCGGGATAGGTGCTAAGTCACCCCCACCTTTCAATTTTATTTAATCTTGTTTCATTTTTCACCGATCGGCAGAGGGACGCCCATGCCAGATTCGGTAAGCTTCGCAAAAGGTTGATTCATTTCCCTTCTGTACAAGTCCCAAAAATTATTCGGCTCGGGGCTGGATTCGTTCCGCCGAGGCCACTTGGATTTACCCGGCTCGGGGTTGGATTCGTTCCGCTGAGGCCACTTGGATTACCCGGCTCGGGGTTGGATTCGTTCCGCCGAGGCCACTTGGATTACCTGGCTCAGGGCTGGATTCGTTCCGCCGAGGTCAATTGGTTCATTACAGCTCGGGGTCGGGTTACGTCCCACCGAGTCGGTTTCTTTGGACGGGGGGGTCTTTCCGGGGAGGTTCACCTTCCGGTTTTCACGGTATCATTTCCCCAGGTCAAATCTTTCACACAACTCGGGGTCGGGTTATGTCCCACCGAGTCGGTTTCTTTGGACTGGGAGGTAACATTCCCCAGGTCCAAATCTTTCACACAGCTCGGGGTCGGGCTATGTCCCACCGAGTCGGTTTCTTCGGACTGGGGAGGTAATATTCCCCCAGGCCCGTCTCTCACTCAGCTCGGGATTGGGTTGCGTCCCACCGAGTCAGCTCCTTTGGTTTGGAAAAAGTCTCAGGGTATTCAGACAAACAGGAAACAAAAAAAAAAAGAGGAATGAGATAAGAAATATGCATTGATATATATATAAGTATATGTCAAAATACAAACTTTAATAAGTCAAGTGTACACAGGGCCCCGATCGGGTTACCCTTTCTCATACAGCTCGCGCAGGGGCAGAAACTTCTTCCTCAACAGGCTCAGACGGCGGGAGGATTGGCTCGATCTCGGGAGGAGGATCAGCTGCTTCATCCCCGGCTGCACGGTAGACCTCTGCTTCAAGGACGGGAGGAGGGATCTCAAGGCAGTCCTCGCCGGAGGCTGGAATATCAGGTCGTCCTTCTTGAGAAACTCCAGAAGCCGGACGACCGAAATCGGATCAGGATTCATAAACTCCTCGGCAGGTGGAGGGAGCCACTTCCGGAACTCCTCCTCGGAGATCTCCCCTTTACAGAAACTGATGGCCGCGTATATAGGATCCATGTTCAGACTCGGCAACACCATCGGTATCAGTTCGGCGCAGTCACCAACTCCCTCTAGGCGGATAGCCTACTTCTCGACCTCAAGGTCGGCCTCTCTTTCCTCAAGCTCGGTTTCTTTCCTCACAAGATCATCCCGAGCCAGCGCCATTTGCTCTTCATTGGCCTTCAACTTGGTT
Organism: Zanthoxylum bungeanum; assembly: GCA_019454045.1. Lineage (NCBI taxonomy): Eukaryota > Viridiplantae > Streptophyta > Magnoliopsida > Sapindales > Rutaceae > Zanthoxylum > Zanthoxylum bungeanum. Next base: position 5,307 of record SKCR01035505.1, read on the forward strand.
TCAGCACTGGCCACCTTGGCCTTCAAAACACCAATTTCAGATTGGGCGGTCTTCAAATCCTCCCGAGCGTTGTCAGCAAGCTTTCGCTCCAGCGCAGCCGCAGCCTTAAGAGCCTTGTTAACTTTGAAGTTCTCGATGGCAGTCAATTCAAGGTTTTGAATCACCCCCTCCCGGTCGGCCAGCTTGGTTTCCGCCTCTGTAAGACGATTCTGAAGTCTCTAGGCCTGACCGCCATCGGACAATAGGCTCAAAAGAAGGTCCTTGTTCTTCGCCATAAGGTAAGTGGCCTGCACAAAAACAAAGAAGGTCATGATACGATATGAAGAAAACCGAGAATCGAAGTCAGAAAAGAAAAAGAGAATAGAACTACCTTTGCCATCTGAGAAGCTCATCTCGGTAATCACAGCCTCGGGCGAGATATCCTCATACCTCGAGACCTCCTCAGGAGGAATCACCTCGGCCAATTCATTGAAGGCCGGCACTAAATGGGAAGTGGCCTCCCGGATATTTTCTCCCAGGTCATCCACCCCGAGGGTTACAGAACCCTTTCGCTTTTTTGAGGAGCCCACGGATGATTTTTTGCCCCGGCGAGCGTCTTTCTTCTTGCCCGGGACAGGTTCTTCCTCCTCCTCTTGGACCAGCTCGGTCTCCTCGGCCCCAAATTGACGCCTCCTCTTCCTAAGAGGCTTTGGCGGACTGGTAAGACGAGCAGACCCCGATGATTGTGCACCAGGAGAAGAGAGACTCCGAGTAGCCGGCTGAACATCTCCTTGAGACGCCCGCTCAGCCCCAGCAGTGTCAGGCTGTGCCCGGGAAGTTCCAACATCAGCACGGCCGGCCTTCTTCATGGTACCGGCCAACTTCTCAAGAAACTTTGGCCTCTTCGACATGCCTACAAAAAAGGGGGGAAAAAAGGAAAATCAGGACCCGAGCATATAACAAAGATATCAAACATATAGGGAAGATCATCAAAACGGCCATCAGACACCTACCTATCCGACCAGAGACTTCCGGAGGGACGGTCTGAGTAAGGCCTGACTCAACAAAGGCCGCATCATTGACCAACTTCCTCCAGTGGGCAGCATACCCCCGAGCCCAATGTACCCGCCTCCGAACCTGACGAGAAACCTTTGGAGCATCTCGCCAACAAGCTGGGAGAAACCAGAGAAGTCAGAAACCTAAGAAACTAAGAACGGGAATAAAGAAAGAAAGAATGGGTATTAAACTCCTAACCTCCAGCCCTGAAGATGTCCGGAACCGAGACGTCCTCCTCAAACGATCTCAGGACCCGACCCCAATCCCCAGTAGCCCAGAACCAAAAGTCCTTGAAATTCTTGTTGGAGTCGGGGAGTTTCTGGACAAGGTTGGACGAGCTATCGTAAGCAGAAAGGTAATAATACCAACAGTAGTGAGTCTTTGGATTAGACTTCAAACGGTATAACCTCTTCACCTCTTCCAAGCAAGGTACACCTAAACCTGCCCGGTGCCAGACCACATATATGCCGGCCAGAATCCGCCAGCTGTTCAAACTCAATTGGCAAGGGGCAATCTCCATCTCGGCCAGCATCCAAGCGAAATAACGTTGCATCAGCAGCCGCATCCCACATTCAAAAAAGATAGGAAGAAGCGCCACCGAGCCCTCATCAGGCTGACTAGCACGATCCATCGGGCCTGGAACTTCAAGGGCAATATCTATTGGGATGTCATATCGTTGCCGCAACAGCGCCAGATCATCCTCAGTTATTTTAGAGGGGCGGTTCATGTCCAGAGCCGACGACCCAAGTTCACCGGGCTCTGGGTCCTTCCGAGGAACCCTCTGACGATAGGAGTCTTGTTCAATCTCAGAAGGAGTTGGGGTAGTGTCAAGGTCTTCTACGCTAGGTGCCCCCGAGCCCGAGGAGAGTTCCTCAGCAGGGGGAGCCGAGATATTAACAGGCTTTTCAGGGGAGGAATTGCCGTCAGACATCCCTGACACCCACAGAAAAACAAAGAAGGAAGTGGAAATCAATCTACGGCTAAGAAGAAACTACCCACGGTTTCCATGTTAAACTAAAAGTAGGTGATCTCTAAAAGTGCCCTAAAGCAGAACCCAGCAAACCATAAATCTTTTCCTAGCAAACACAGATTCATAAAAAACGAAAAAGAGGAAGAAGTCGTTCAGAAGACTTACTTGTTCTTCTCAGAAAAGGCAGAAGGTTGTTCAGTGCGGGTGTGCCCGTTCCTTATGTTCACAGCACAGAAGAAGAAAAAGACCACGGTTGAACTTCGGAAGCACGGAGTTGGGCAAATCACAGAGATATTTGCAGAAAAGAAGAAGAAATTGCCGAAAAAGATTGAACAGTGAAAAGCCTCGCCCTTTTATAGTCATGGCAAAGACGCTCGTGACCATTGGATCTAAGGAAGAGCCCGGATGAACGCCAAGTGTCGACTGCAAAAGGATTCTCCCAAGTTCAAACAGACGGCTGAGATCAGCCCACTGTGAAGACGCCTCTGCACGGTCGATTCGTCCCCTCTTTTGGCGGGAACCCGGCGGATGTTTGACAAGTGTCAAAATTAGAAGAAACCCTGAAGTTGATTTGATAGGCATTTAAACGGACGTGACTGATTGCGTGTCTCGAGACGAAACGCTTAAAAAGAGGCAACAAAGCATTTCTCGACCCAAGACCGACCTCCAACAGAGCAAGTCAGAAACACCTTCTTTGTAGTTCCCGGCACCAACTTGCACGCTTGTTGGAACCGAGAACTAGGGGACAGATGTTGATGGTGTTTTCAGGCACTATAACATTTAAGACAGCACGACGAGGACAGAAGGGTAATTTCCTGGCTGGTTGAGATCATCAGAACCGACCCGACCACAACATGTGAAACCGACCACTTTGGTTCGGATGACCGAGCACTTTAAGGTCGGCAGGAACACTCTCAGCATAAAAGACTGTCATGACCGACCACATAAAGCCGACCAGACGGCGAGACGCGTTAAAGATGACGACACTCTATTCTAACGGATAAGATAAGCGAGTTATCCTACTTTCACAAGGAGATGGAGTCAGAATCCGAAAAGGAAGAAGAAAAGAGAAGGGAACATCAGGCTGGGAATCCTTGCAAGGAAGAGACTAAGTTCAATAGGATTTCTTATACAAATAGGAGTCTGATTTCTGTATTACTATAAATAGGAGAGCATAGTATGTGTAAAAGGCATCCAAAAATCATAAGATCACCAACAAAAACTAGTGTGATCTGAATCTTCAAGCTCTGACTTGTAGAGATTTGAGAAGAGTGTTTGAGTAATAAAAGTACCATCCCTTTTGTGTCCGTGGACGTAGGTCGGATCCAAATCCACCGAACCACGTTAAATCCCCTTGTTGTTTGGTGTGTTTATCTGTTTTTCGCTAAATTTGCCTTTGGTCCCCCATAACCAAACAAATTCACTATTGAGGGAGGATTTTCTCGGGAGAGATATTCCAATATTACCCTGAGACCAAAATCAGCCGTCAAAAACGGCTAATAATGTTTGAAGAGTTCAGATTTCAGAGTCTCAACTCTCAATGCTTGATATTTTCTGCAAACTTTCTTTCCAACATAGCAGCGTAACAAACTATAAAGCAGACTGTTCATATTTCACCATTGAATATCCCAACTTATCAAAAACCATAATCATCTTTTTCAGATATATGCATACATCTTCAGAAAATTAAGGCAGTCAATATGGATGATAACTAAAGGGAACATTTTTGTGAAAACATTAGTAAACAATGGAAGATTGCCTTCCAAGTTGACATTCATTTACCAGCACAAAGATTAGTTTGTAATATACATCCACAAAATCACAAATGAGTTCGGTCCCATTAAGTTTCCATGAAAAATCATGGGACATATAGTAATCATTTCTATACAAAATACATAACTGAGTTAATACACAAAACAGCTAAAAAAAACAGTGGTTAATCCTTGCAAGTCCCACACCCCATAAACTGAATTCGAAAAGTAAAATGTAAATGCCAACACCTATAAATGTAAGCAGAGACAAAATTGTAGAGCTACCTTTGGAAGAAGTCAGTTACATATTTTGACCCATTGTAAAAGATGAACCACATCAAAACCACCACCAAAATATCTGCCAAAATTAAGGAACTTACAAGTACAACATCATAAGAACATGCCTCTCTAGTTTCTTTCTTTTTTCCTATATAATATTTTTAATAGATCAATCAGAAAGACTCTGAAAAAGGATACTGAAAAGATAACGCTCCCACCAATCCAACATGTAGAGTCCAAATGTCACATTATAGAGATGGATCTTCCGTTGAATCCAGTTCATGGCTCCTAATCCTACAAAGAAATAATTACATATAATCAAATAGAAATCCAAGATATCAGATTTATAAAATAAATATCAAAATCTACTTGTCTTAACTGGAAACTAGCCAAGTGACAAGGAAAAAAAATTGTTTCTGATCCTAAGCTCACTTCAATCTTAACAAAAACAAATGAGAATGTATTACTAGGTAAATAAATCAAGTCATTAAACTGACTAATTTCATCCAAATTGCCGAGATATTTTCCCCCCTTTTTGATATAGATATCACTGTTTGCTTCGATGGACTGCAAGTGACTGCCACTCTTCATTTCAGTTATATTGGAGTGGACTAATGAAACAGTTACAGATTGAAATAATCCTTTAACAAATCCCAAATGAAGCACCAATATAAGTTTCATTCTTAATCATATGCGGGGATAAAATTTATAATCAAACCAATCTACATCTGAAAATGACCCCTTATATGTGTAATTTGTTGCTGGCCTCAACTTTAAACATGAGCTAATCAGATTTTCATGCTTAACAAGAATCCAATTCAATCTCCCAATTAAATAGTGGTAACATTATTCTAAACAATGCTTACATATACCATCTAAACCGAACAATCAAAATCAGATCAACGGATTAAAACCCTAATCCTAACATTTAAAGCGAAAAATCAAAACACCCAGAGTGATGCGTTATAAATTCAGCAAAAAGTAAATCAGATCAACGAACATACTGCCCTAAATAAAAAATTACCCAAGGAAGATGAGAATCAAAGAGCAAAAAGAGAGGGAACAATTTCCTTCCTCCAAGCCTCCAATTAAAAGGAGAATAGATTGTGGTGGCCTTGAGAAAACAGAGTATTGAGATGCGCTTTTTATCTAAAAATAAATAGTAATATTGATTCAATAATAATTATTACTGAGATGGGCTTTTTATATAAGAGGTATTATTACAAGCTAACATGTGTAAATTGTTTACAGATTTTATCAACCACTAGTATATGGTGAACTATTTGAGGGTCGTTGTGTATGTTACATAAGCTGAGATTAGGGATGATAATGGGAGGAAAGCGCGAATAATAAATAATTTTATTTTAAAATAGATTTAAATCGTTTAAAATTATATCCGTTAAATTATTACATTATCAAAAAAGATAAAGTATCCGTATTTAAAAATTTGATATCATTTATTACACAAATCACAATATGTATAAAAGATGTAACTTCATGTTTTTTCTTATCTTTTTGCTTGATCCACAACTTAATAAAATGATGAGTTTCTCATTAGAAAATGACTTCATATATACTAAATTATTTCATTTAAATCATTTTACTATATATAATTTATATATTTTTTAAATTTAAGCATCTATATAAAATTTAAATATATTTATAAAAAAAATTAAAAATAAATAATGAGGATGGGATTGAGATTTTACATAATCTCAAAATGTCTGGAAACGGGTTATTTTTCATCATAATTCATAAGCATGGCCTGCCGTCACAGAAACAAAACGACATGTCATACACAATAAGCAGTGCTGAGCCTGAGGCGTCCCATAAAATAAAGCGGGGTGAGAGGTGTGCTGCTGCTGCTTCTCCTTCTCCCATAAAAATCAGAGCTTTACAATTTTGTTAAAAAACATAAAATCAGAGACACCAAGCGAGAGAATAATTTAACAACAATGGAAAGCGCATTAGCGAGCGCCTCTGGTATCACCGACCAGAGGCAAAAGATCGAACAGTATAAGCACATTCTCTCTACTGTCATCTCTTCAAACGACATCGTTCAAGCCAAGAAGTTCATCGATCATAGTTACCTTTCTCTCTCCATCTCTTTAGTATTTCTTCACCTAGGGTTTTTTTTTTTTAAATCCAATTAATTTGAAGGAAGCAATTCTTTTGTAAGACCTTTTTTTTTTCTTTTGTAATTTTTGTCTTTTTTGTTTATGCAGTGCTATCGGATGACGTACCACTGGTTGTTTCACGTCAGTTGTTGCAGGCTTTTGCACAAGAGCTAGGGAGATTAGAGCCGGAGACGCAAAAGGAGATTGCCAATTATACCCTCGCTCAGATTCAACCTCGTGTTGTCTCGTTCGAAGAACAGGTTCGCTTTGGACTGTGTTTTTGTTCAGGCAATTGCTCTATTCTTTTTTTACTCGGATGCCACATTGGTAAATTTAAATTATAAGTTTCACTATCGAGCCTTAGATATTGGGACTAGGTAGTCATTTGGCTGATATATGGTCAGAATGGTGGCTAAATTGAGTGTGCAGCATTAGGTCTTAGAGTTTGAACTTGGTTACTGCAACTTGTTTGCTTTCCTCTTTCTGTTTTCTGTTTTCTGTTTTCTTTTTCTTTCTCTTTCTAGTTTCTTTTATTAATCTTTTTGTCGTGAGGGCTATATATGATGCACCGGTGACCAGATGGTTGGCAACAACATTTATTTTTCACGATGATTGTTACAAATTTTGCTTTAGCATATTGCAATTTGATTTTACAAGTGTACTTCTTTTTTCTTTGGTTTGAGTTCAGGTGCTAATTATCAGGGAGAAACTTGCTGATTTATACGAGTCTGAACAGCGATGGTCAAAAGCAGCTCAGATGCTTAGTGGTATTGATCTAGACTCTGGAATGAGGTGTGGGAATTAGATTTTTTAAATTGAAATTAGTTATTCTTGCACACTGTCACGGTTATTTATGCATTCTTTTGTAATGTTTCCACCAGGGTCATTGACGATACATTCAGGTTGTCAAAATGTGTCCAGATTGCTCGCCTATATCTTGAGGTATTCACTCCGTGATGCAACTTTAATCAAATGCAGAAAAGACTTCATCTTGTACATGTCAACATGAATAAGTACTGCATATTTTCATCTTGTACATAACATAAATAAGTCCTGTCATGGGGCAGGGTATAGGCCCGTCGTCAATGGTAACTCTCAAATAACATGGCATTGTTATCTCTCTATTTGTGGGTGTGTTCATGTGCGCATTCTGTCACTTGTGCCGGGTAGGGGGTGTGAAAGATTGATGTGGTGGCTACATATGTAAATATAAACGTATTCGCATACATTGGTTGGTAATTTTTCTTAGGTGCTTGTTTATGCACTTTCCAAATTAAACAAAGTTGGTGGAGATATTTCATTAGGAGTATTGTAATGCAGACTGAAGTTTTGTGGGTCTGATCAACAATCTCTGCATCTTTTATTTATCTTTTTTTTTTAAAAAAAATTTATACTCCATCTATAGTTTTCTCAAATTCAAGGATCGGAGGTTCATATAAAATTGATTGGTCTTAAAATATTCTTCATTTCCAACTGTATATTTTGCAGGATGATGATGCTGTTAATGCAGAAGCTTTCATTAATAAAGCGTCATTCTTGGTTAGCAGCAGTCAGCATGAAGTATTGAATCTGCAGTATAAGGTTTAACACTTGTTTGAGAGTAAGGATGATAGTTTCATCAGAAGCTTTAGTATTTTCTTAATTCTGTTTGGTTTTTCCTTCTCCTGTCATTAGGTTTGTTATGCCAGGATTTTGGATTTGAAAAGAAAGTTCTTGGAAGCAGCACTGCGTTACTATGACATATCTCAAACTGAGAAGCGTCAGATAGGAGACGAGTTTGTGCACTTGTGACTCTTTTAGTTTTTTAGTTCAAGATTTAGATAATATACCTGAAATCATCCAATAAATATGAATATATAGCGTCCGTGTAGCACGCGTGTTCATGATTATTTATTGTTTTCTTGTTTAGTACTATTCTAGCCTGTCCTTTTGGCAGCTATTGCGTAGGTTTCAGAGGCTGCTAGATGTTCTGATTCTTTTAGATCTTTGGTTTACTTGTGACAGACTTGATACACACTAGCCCCTACCCATATGAACATAATTATTTTGTGGTTGGGACACTTATAAAATGAATGATATTGTTTAGGACAATTGATGAGGAAGCACTGGAGCAAGCTCTGTCTGCTGCTGTGACCTGTACAATTTTGGCTGCTGCTGGTCCTCAACGCTCTCGTGTTCTTGCCACTTTGTATAAAGTAAGCACTCATTTGAAATAAGACACATTCACCAATTTAATTCGCATTTTTTATTATTAAATTGTGCTGATGTACTGGGATATGATTCAGGATGAACGGTGTTCAAAATTGAAAATATATCCAATATTGCAAAAGGTTCTTTCCTTCTCTTTATCTCTATCTGAGTGCGTACAAATTCCATTAAGTTGTTTCTCGTGCCTAGACTATTTTGAAGAGTTGTGCCCATGTTATAATTAATACTGAAGTCATTATATGGAATTTGCCAGGTATATTTGGAGAGAATTTTGAGAAAACCTGAAATTGACGCATTCGCGGAAGAGCTGAAACCTCATCAGGTTATAAACATTGTTGCTGCTTTCAAATGTTGAATCTATGGCTTTTGCTTTTTTGTTATAAGCCCCATTGGCTCACCGGTCACTTCTTTTTTCAGAAAGCGCTTCTGCCGGATAATTTTACTGTGTTGGATCGCGCCATGATTGAGCATAATCTTTTGAGTGCAAGCAAACTTTACACCAACATAGGTTTTGACGAGTTGGGCACTTTGCTTGGTATTGCTCCCCAAAAGGTATTGTAACATATTGATTTCACTAGTTTTACACCTATTTTACTAATGGTTACTATTTTCTCATTGGACTGCTCAACAGTCTTGTTCTGTAATGCTAGAAATGGTCCCAGAAAGGTGCATGGATCTTTAGATTGACTAGTATTTTGTATTCCCAACATACTTAGCTGCTTGGGGGCAAGGAATGGTTTTTCCATGCCCAAACCACTTGCATCTCTGGCAAGTTTGATGGTTTTGGCTTCTTTCTTGTGATTGTCTAACATGGTAATGAGTGTGTTGCTCTTAGGGTTTCTGTGCATTTTTATCCTGTTGGTGACTTGGTGTTGACCCCTCTTTACTTTAATCATGGTTTCTGGTTTTCTGTTTTTTCCTTCCATCTTTGGAAAGTATGCTGGTGTCTTTTTTTTTCCCTCTTAACGTGTCATTGGTTCTCCTTTGCAGGCTGAGAAGATTGCATCAAGAATGATTTTTGAGGACAGAATGAGGGGATCCATTGATCAGGTACGACATACCAGCTCTTGATATTTACCCCGTTGTCAAAATATTCATTATAAACATGAAATTGGCAATTCCATTTTCTATTTGTTATTCAAATTTGTTACTGCTAGGCCATTTGGAGAGTTGTGACTTGATGCTTAGTTGGAATCTTAAGACCTGTCTTGTTACATTCATTCAGATTCCAGTATAATCTATTAGATTAGGCTATGTTTGGGACTGTGTGCTTTTACTTAACTGTGAAAGCACAACAATTAAAGTGTTTGGTAAACATCTATTTTTTACTTGGCTAATGTTTGCCACTCACCCGCCTGCTTATTCTTGATGTCTAGTTATTCCAATCGTGGATTGAAACTACGACATTTCAATCCCAAACGTGCCCTTAGTTCTGCCTTGTTTCAGTGAATTGCCGTTTTTTCTTTTGGACTGTTCTTCATTCGTCCTCATTAAATTCACCTTGGACTTCTCGTCCCAGGCTGGTCAATGTGATGTGTGATGATTTCAATGGAAAAATTAGACAGTTAACTGAAAAATGCACAAATAACTAAAATCCATCTGAATAACTTAATATTTTAGGTGGAAGCTGTTATACATTTTGAGGATGATACTGAAGAGCTGCAACAATGGGATCAACAGGTAACTAATTCCCGATAACATTCACAGACTATTTCGCAAATTATATGATTTGAGGTGTCCATGGTTATAGTTATCTTTTCGGTGGCTCTTAATTTGTTCCATTGATTTTGCAGATTGTTGGACTGTGTCAAGCTCTCAACGAGATATTAGATATCATGGCTAAGAAGGGATTACCAATTCCTGTCTGATCTCTGTTATCGGCAGTATTTTTAGAAATTAAGATATATTGTTATTGTTATTATTCACTTGTTATGCATAGAAACTATTCAGCCTTTTGTCTTTGTGAAGATCACTCATATTTTGTAATTGCAATTTTGCATATCCATACTTGACAGCCACATGCTTGGAGATTGTTTACATTATCAGTTTTAATAGTTTTTACTTCAGCATTCTTTTGGTACAAAAAATGGGTGAAATTTATGCTTTATTTTTATTTATTTATTTTTTATATACTGTTTCTAAAACAAAGCTGGATGGAAATGCCTTTCAGGTTTGTAATAATATTTGATAAAAAGTACTCTGAATACCTATTTTTAATTATTTTTTTATTACAATATATTAAGAGAGTAATTTACCATTAAAGAAAGTCAAATAAATAAACTTCAGAAACAAATGGAGGTAGTAATTTTTCAAAGATTTTTTCCGGTAAATAGTTTTATCCCTTTGTTGAGGTTCATTCTAGAAATTTGATAAAATTTTAATTTAACCGGGCTATAAAAATTCCTGACTACGCCTAAATGAGGAGGTGATTAGCTATTCATGTTTTTCATAGATTAGAAAAACAAATAAAAAAAGATACACATAATTTTCCTTTCATTTTTTTTTTTTTCTCTTTTTAAATAAATAATAGGACAGACAAGCCTAAATATATTTTTAATCCCTTATCTCTTCCGAAATCGAACCTGCCCACGGCGCATTGAAAACAGGGGCGTTATTTTCCTTTCATCTACTAAAAAGGAAATGATTATTCTTATTTCTTTACATTAATGGAAACAAGGGGCGCAGAAAAAGCAATGTACAAATATCAAATTTCTTTTAGCCTCTGTCTCTAATCTATCTGACTATCTCCTAAATTCTCTATTGCTAAGATTATTATAAACATCGTTACCAGTTAAATATAAAACATGTCTGGCAATGTCAAAAGAAACAATGTACTATGTCCCCGCACCTTTGGCTGGAGAGCAACTTGCGGAATCCTTGGCGTTTTGCACGAGCACCTCGTGATTAATGGAGGCCAACTGTGATAAATTCTGCAAATAGAAATTCGTTTACAAAACCGGGAAAAATGTAAATATAACCAAGAAATGTGGCTCTGAGCATCCTATGGATGTAATGAACACTGTCTCATAAACATTACATTACTCAAAGTTGTAAAATATTAAACATCACATTGTCAATGATTTAGTGTTAAAAGTTCAGCTCTTTTCTGTAGTTTCATGCTGTGGCCCTAATAAAGTAACCATCTGAGCTAAAAGCTGGTACAGAGTACAGTATGTTGAATATAATGATTACTCGATCCAAGTTTGTGATAGAAAGTTCATCACAATCACCATGTACATAATTCCAAATGTACTTTCTTAGTTGGAAAAGAATTCCAGTGTACTTGGGATACCAATTTAGAATAGTCAGGTAAATAATTATTTAATATATTTGTTAAAAATTATGAATCTGTTTTGTAGTAGGCTTACCTTGAAAGAGAAATTTATTAGTGACAGATCAAGAGGACAAGAACCGAACTCTGCCAGGTCACCACATTCATCCGTCTGACCAGAAGGAAAGCAAAGTCACAAATTAAGATTTCAAGAATAACATTTGAAACTTCGGAAAGAGAAATAAAGCTACCGTCGTCCAAGACAGAATACAAAACTATCTATTCGAAACAACAATCTACCATACACATCAGATATATGTTGGAGATATTTTGACCGAATCATAGACAGGTCACTTAAAGAGGTCAACTAGTATTTTACCTCAGTTCCAGAATTTGAAGATAAGCTGTCAGCATCAGAATTGCTACAACTCTGATCATCCAGCAGTCCACTAGAAATTTGACTAAACCGTGATATGAAATAACTTGTGTCGTCTACACTTTCCGGTTGCGGTACAAACGCAGCCTACAAACATATTTGAAGTGGAAAGTTAGTAAGAATCATCATCACGAGAAACACTGGTAATTGCACAAAGATGCACCAGAATTGCCCTCTTCTAAAATGTCAATGGATATAGACAAAACACAGACCCACAGACAAAGATGTACATGTGACCTCCAACCAATAAACATGCAAACATAAGTAGATGTGAGCTTAGTTTCAAATGTAGTGAGAACTAGTCAAACAATATATCACCGGCACAAAAAGGTGCGTTGCACAATAATTTAAACCATTCAAGATTCTTCTAACCTAAATATTATGAATCTAAAGGAATCAATAGAGGCATGTATACCTTTTGCAATGCAAGGCTGTCCCAGTTAACTCCCTTGAAAAAAGGATGACTCTTTACCTACAAAGAAATACAAGTCAGTCGAAAAAACCAATTTGAAATCACAATTATTTGAGTTCTATTAAGTTTTTATTGCATAAAGACAGTTTTCTGTTTGGTTAATGAATTTCTGTTTTGTTAATGAAAGTTTTAGACAGTGAAATACCTCTGCTGCACCACTTGCTCCCAGGCGCTGGTTTGGATCATGAATAAGAAACCTATTTAGGAAAGAAATGGTTAGATAAATTGTTCAGCTTAAAACTGGTGAATGCTCAGTTAGCCAGATGCAAAAGGCTCTGTCCACAAATGCTGTTATAATAATGCCTTTCATACAATGAAAACACGTGCAATAAATAGATGATAATAATGCCTTTCATACAATGAAAACACGTGCAACAATTATAAAAGCGATACTGTAAAAAACCTCAATTCACGTGCCATATAAAGGAACATCTGTATACAGTTAGGAATTAGGATTGCATATCAAAATCGAATATTTAGAGTTTACTAATACATTATATAAAAAATCAGCCATCACTAATTTCATACTGGTCTGCTATATACGGTGATTAAACAAGATCAAACACAAGTTTATTTTCACGCGATTCTTATAAGACATTTAAAACTGAGTAGGCATTATTGAGTTAAACAAATCAACAGCATAAGACTCCATGCCAGAAACCAACCTGTTAATGAGGTGTTGGGCCTCAAAGGACATGTCACTAGGAACATGAGGCCAGGGAATTTTTCTGTTAAGAATATTGTCAAATATTATCTGCAAAGCCAAAGAAAAAATCATTAAACTTATTTTAAAAAATGTACCTGATCAATAAAGGTTGATGCATGAAATTTTATGCCTAATAAGATATGGATCACAGAGGAATGAGGAATTACTAGATGAAATGATATGGACAGTAATTAATAAGAGAATTAATGGGAGAAGAGAGAAGATTTTGTTGCAGGGAACAATATAGTCAATCAATTAATAAATATCTCAGAGAATGTAGCTCATCAATTGACATTACACATATTTAAATGGCAAAATATTTTCAATTATGCATTGCTTACTTCAAGGATGGAACTAGAGAGTGGAGATTAGTACTTTGCATATTAAGCTGCTATGATTGTAAAAGAAGATAGGGTCAGGGAAATTACAATCTGCAATCAAGAACAACATTCAATCTATATGTCGCTCAACCCCACAATTATGAAGTCTTCTATACATGACAATTCAGGACAACCAGTACAGCTCATTGAAACAAGAAGTCACAGAACCAGAGTCTACAGAAAATGATTATTTCAATTTCATAATCTTTATTAAACTTTGGTTCAACACCACAATGAATTATGAAATGAAAAGGTAGGTACCTCTGGAGATTCAGCAGTGAAAGGAGGAATTCCAGTTATAAATTCAAATAAGATTATTCCCACTGACCACCAGTCAGCAGCATAGCCTGCATGAATGATCAGGAAGTCATTCAACTGCCAAGATAACTAAAAGTAGACCAGAGCTCAGGTTTTTCCAAACCATGTTCAGTTCCCAGAAGAATTTCAGGGGCCAGATAATCAGGTGTCCCAACAGCTGAGTGACGATTTCTATTGTCTGTTTGCTTATAGTCTGGGTAGTGAGCATCTGATGGCATAACTCCATCTGTTTCAGGTCCTGATAAATCAATTGTGTTGTTTATAAGGCCGATTTTTGATAGCCCAAAATCTGTAAGCTGGTAGTAAAAGCAACAATTAGCATCAACACTAACATAAACAAAAGGATGCAGGTGCAAAATTCAAATGTACATAGAATGGACATATGCAGGTATATTACATGAGTGATGAAACATGCAGTGTGGCTTTTGAGAAGAAAATACAACACCAGCCCCAGCAGGCTTATAAGTAACAGCCTAGGGAAAATTTGGCTCCCACATTCCCATGTAAAGAAAGTCGATATCATCAACATTCAGTAAGTTATTCATAAATTATTAAAATTTGCAGAAACAAATATTTGTATTAGTTATTTGAAAGGAAAACTTACAAAGAAAGATTGCCATAACTGTAACTTCAAAAGCCAATTTTGAGGGCCACAAGGGATTAAGAGAATATAAAACAACCTCTGTCCTCATTTTTACAGACATCACAAAATCTAGATATTCCAGCTTAGCTTAACTGAATATTCAGCTTCATTTAGTCCAATTTAATTGCTATTGATATATATACATATATATATCAATACATACTTCAACAGGATAATTATACAGCTTATGCACAAAACCTAATTGTCTGTGTATGTATATATATGATCTGTAGCATACTTCAACAAATTATTTTATCTAATTGTATGATTTAAAGATCATCAGGATAACTTCTGCACAAACCTTAATGTGTCCATCATGTGCAATTAAAATGTTGTCCGGTTTCAGATCACGGTGCACAATTCCAAGAGAATGGAGGTATTCTAAAGCAAGAACCTGAAACAAAAAGCGATCAACTCAAGGAACAGTCAGGACAAGAACTAAATGAGGATATACATATATGTGTAAATGTCCTTGACATACCAGTTCCGCAATATATATACGAGCCACATCTTCCTCAAGGCAGCCAACTTTTCTGAGCAAGGAGTATAGATCACCTCCATTGAGATATTCCATAACCAAATAGAGGTTATCTCTACAGGTGAAAGAATAAAAAAACCTAACCTGCAGTGACAAAACCATGTTCAATTTCCAAGCATAAAATAATATAGCTCTAATATTGCAGTGCTAAACTATCAAAATTATTTCACCAAAAATCCAATTCATGATGAAAAGGATGAATAAATTAAGAAAATTGCAGCAATTGGAGCTCCCTCCCACTGGCTATAGGAAAACTATTGTCAAAATCATGAAGATATGAAAGCAAAGAAATACATTTTTCTTCATGCAAAAGTAAGTGGTTTGTAACTTGAAGCATTCCATGATGAAATATTACCACAAAAGGATTTCGAACTGTTATTAGTATATTGCGTTCTGCTAATATACGCTCTATATCATTTTTCCTTATCATGTCCAACTTCTTGAGCACCTGCTTGAGCAACAAACTTACAGTTAATCAAGAATCATGCTAAAATTACCATATCAGAAATTATTAAAATTAGATGCTACCTTTATTGCAAATAAGTCTCCTGTTGTCCGTTTGCGTGCAAGGAAGACTCTGCCAAAGGCTCCTCTGCTAATTGGTTTGATGATCTCAAAGTCATCAATGCTAGTCCGCTCTTTGTGAGATGAATTTAAAGGAGTAGAAACACTGCTACTTTGAGACACATTGTCCAACATGACTCTAGAATTTTCCTTATGTTTTTTAAAACTTGTAGGGCTTTTCTCATCCAGTATTTCACAAGCAAGTATATATTTTTCCCTGCGTGTGTATTTGGAAATTGCGACATTAACTTGGTGAGATGAGAGTAGTGTTCAATAAAAAACCTATTTTAAGGTATTAAACTTACCGCATAATTTTCTCTATCCGGCTTCCAAAAGTGTCTATTACAAGAGCTTTGAGCTTGCTATGCTGTAAAACAACCTGTAAGTCATGCATCCAGGCAAGCAGAAACTCACATCCTTCTTTTGAAAGATCTGTATCGGCCACAGAGCGAGCTATGTCAGCAAGTTCAATCATCTGCCAGAAGAAAGGAAACAAATTAGAAGCATACATAACTTCACTTTATAGATGTAGAAGCATAACTAAAACTAAAATGACAGCAAAAAGATTAAAAAAAATGGCAATGAACTACATATAACCATATAAGATGTAATTAGCCAGAAAACTGAGATGATTCTAAAAGCAAACCGACCTGTTGCACATCCTCTAGCTCAGAAGGATGGTTACGCTCTACCCAGAAAGGGTCAAAATGGCCGGCTTTAGGGGTATTTGTAGATGATACTGATGTCATGCTTCCTGTTGAGGATGATGCACCATTGCTGCTCAACTTCACACCTATATGGCCCCTCAAGTTTAGAGAGCCTATGTGAGAATCATCTATACAGGCAGTGTCCATCTCATGTAAATCCTCAAACATTCCTTCAACACCTTTATTTCTCCATTCACTTATTTTAGGAGAATAACCATCATTTATGATTGCAGAGTTCATAGTTTGTGTTCTTGGATTTTCAGGGCTGCCAAGGGTCGGGTGAGAACTTGAATTACATGACTCAGCAATCTGTTCCAATATCTCTGAAAGTTTTAACAGGCGTTCATCGACATCCAGACAATTCAATTCACACTTATCTGCATATGCGCATATGTAAGAGTGGGATTCCAGATGAGAAATAGGAACAACTTCCTCGCATATCCTACAGATTACTGAGTCACTTCCGTCTAAACTCTGTCCCTGCTCATTTGGTGAATCACTAATAGACTTGTTTACTTCAAGAATTCTACCATCAACTAGATGAGCCTGTTGCTCTTGTAATCGAGAATAATGTTGGGATTTCTGTGGTGGCAAATTTTGTTCAATAACTACAGAATTCTTTTCAGAAGTATGATCAAGTGACTCTGAACAACTGCAAGCACTGATCCCTGGGACAGTATATACCTTTTTTTGTCCTGATAATTTGTGGTTGGCATCAGCCTTCTGATACAAAGCATTATCTGAATCAGATTCAGTAGTACCAGGGCTTGGCACCCAGCTTGTTTCCACGGCAGGAACACTTTCTAAACATTTCTTAAATTTATGAAGAGATTTCTCAGCAATTGGCTCACTCTCCTTCTGGAACATTAATAGTCTAGTGCAGCGTGTCAATATAAAGAGCATGCGTGTAAACAGCCACTTAACTAATCCTGCTTGACACTGTTGCCTTTTCTCAGTCAAATCTTGGACAATTATTTCACAATTAGTACGAAACAAACAAGATGTCATTGCGGTACACTGTTGAGCAAGAATAAGCAGATCCTCCACCATCTCCTTCCCTTCTGAGGATGGGGTGTCCATTTTCTCAAGAACATCCATAACATCCTTGGCAAAAGTAGCCAGTTCTGAGTTCACCACTTCTTTGGCAGCATCAAATCTTGAATGCAATGTATCCAAAAGTTCCTGAATAGTAAGTAAACAATATTAAAAAATAAATGAGAGAGAGAATGAAAAGTGTCTAACAATAGTACATTAAGCTCTAACACCTTTAATATCAAGGAATTTTTCATTTGAAAGTGAATATAAGCATTCAAATAAAGTTATCACATTGAAAATGTTGTTTATATAGGAACCCATAAGGCTTCCACATACATGATGATGATCAAATTAAAAAAGAGGCAAAATATTGTAAAATTGACTATCACTTTGAGCAAATTAAAGAGGCTTTAATCTTGAGGATGCTGCGAAAATATATCATATAAAAACTCCCCTTAAGCACTTTCTTCACCTTCCATAAGGGAGGAAAAAAGGGAAAAATTTAACTATATAATTGCATAAATTAAGACATACTTTCAAATCATTGTAGCTGTGTGCTCGAGGGTAAGAAGAAGGAATGCCACCCTTTGGCCCGAGTTCATGTGAAAAACTCTTCAAACCTTTTGATACTTTGCTGCAGCTCACATGGTCTGCCAAAGATTGATTTTCATTCAGATGATTCCCTTCATGGTGCAATTTAGTTCTTCTAGGATCTTCTTCGTCAACATCTTTGTCTTCCAAGATATTGTTCTGTCAAAAAGCCAAAACAAAATTAAATATGAGATGCATAGAATTATCATATGAACCACATCAGCAGCATGTTAAACCAAGCCTCACCTCAGTATTTGGAGAACCAATATTGAATTTGGATACATATGATGAGAACCACCGAGATATCTTCTTTCCTTTATGGACTTCTGGTACATATATAAAACCAGGAAACACATTAAGTTTATTTCACTTTCCTTCTAACAAATATCATACAAGTATTTCCAACTTAACAGGGAACAAATCATTTTTATGCTCCAAGTGACAGTGTCAATATAATTCCCATCAACATTGATATGGTTTAAATTACTTATTCCATGTCAGAGAGTGCACGGAGCTCTACTTTGTGAAATTCCTTACAAACATTTGTAGAGCATAGAAACAGCTAATGCAGTCCTCAGATTAAAACAAGAAACCAATTGCCACATGTTACTAACAGGAACCATCAAAGAACAATCTTAAAGCAATTCACAGATGTATCAACTAATGAACCCAAAAGGCTGAACCTCTTAGCTTCTGAGGCCACAACACATAACCTCTTCCATTTCCTCGGTTTTGTCCGGATCCTCCTTGGATCACTCGAATAAATGCAGTTTTTTTTTTTTAGATCTCTGTTTCAACTTATTACTTGAATTCTGCCCAAACATTAATAAGAACTAAAATTCCAATTTGAACTAAAAACCAATGCTGAAAATATACTGCAAGTTAAAAAAAAAAAAAAATGCTTCTAAAACAAATTGTACCTGATTAAGTACCATGTAGGCTTGAACTTTGCACGTGCATATCGATTAATAAGCTAGAGTATGAAAATACATTTCTTCCGATCATTTGAATAACCAAATATTCAGTATCCTAATTTCTTTTCTATTCAATCATTTTCTCAGTAAACAAACATAAAAAACAAAAAAAAAACAAAAAAACCTTCTGCAGAAGAATTCGCAAGTTGTATATGTCCTTGAGCCAGAGTCTTTAGTTTTTGCTTCTGAGGAGGCCGTGAAACGCCATAGCTCCTTGACACGGTCAATTCGTCCGGTTTTGATAAACCGGTCCGAGTTTTGATCCGGTTCAACCCGGACGGAATTCCATTATCGTGATTATTTCGACTCGATTCCGCCATTACAGTGAATAATTGAGAGGGAAAAAAACAAAAACTCAACAAGCCAAACATCCAAAAATAAACCCCTGCATCTGTAGCTCCGATATTTTCATCGTCCAAATCAGAAACATTAATAAGAGCTATATGAAGCCAATTAAGGCGCGTTTCTTAATCAATGTTCTAAATTGATTTTATTATATTAATGAAAATGCAAAATTTTTTAAAAAAAAAACAAAAAAGGATTAGAAAGGTCAAGTGATGTTGAGTTTGGCAAACAATGAGGCACGAGGAGAGGAGTTAGAAGGAGTCGTAATTTATGTGGCTGTCGTCCGTTGCATTTTAAACATTTGAAGGAGCGCAACGCAACACAAAGCAACGCACGCAAGCAAGCAAGTGCCTTTGCGTTTTCGTTAGTTGGCTGGCTGCTACAACGACTGCTCTATATACTATTAAGGTGACAAATATAAGCCAATAAAATCTTTTAACATTTTTATATTTGGCAAAAATATCTTATTTTATTTATGTGTCACGGAAAATTTCCATTGCTCTATAGCAAATTAGAAATTTTGGATGGGTAGATATTCCAAAAACTGCTGACTTCTAAATTCTCAATTGCAGCGTTCGGGAAAAAAAAAACTATCTATAATAGATAATGAATATTTATTAAGTTTCATATATATATATATATCTAATTAAAAAAAAATATATATATATATATAATATTATATTAACAACAATATTATTTTTTATTTTATAGTTGTGTTTGGGGAGAAATCAGACACACATCACATGATCAAACACACTCCAAAGGGGATCCAGAGTTATCGTCAGGGTCTGATCTCAGTATCTCTTTAGAGTCTGATTACAGGACATCCTGCCATAATCTAGTTTCGAAAGCCCGTCTCCAGGATCTAATCTAGAAGCTTTTTTCAGGGTTTGAAGTCAGGACCTCCATTCAAAATCTGGATTCATGACCCTTTAGCAAGGTCTTCGCCTCAGACCCTCATCCGGAAAGGAAAACAAGGATCATGCTGAAAATACCTACAAGCAATAGCGACAAAGCAATCTCTATACCCAAGAGGGGGGTGAATTGAGTTATCGCTACAAATGCGGAATTATAAAATCTTTACCGATTTTTAGCTCTTATTACCAAGTGGGGACTTAGGGGAATTTTCTCTATTCCAATTAATAGCCTATATGCAAGTTTTCTATTCAATATGTATAAGCATAATAAACTTGCTATAAACAAAAGTATAGGGAAAGAGAAATACGACACCGAGATTTATAGTGGTTCGGCCAAACGTGCCTATGTCCACTCCCCCAAGCCTCGCTTGAAGATTTCCACTAGAATCGAGTTTTCCGTGGTTCACTCGTAACCAAGAGTTTTCCGCAAAGGCACACTCCGAACCTTTTACAACTTTGAGTTTTGTTCGTAGGTGCACTCACAACCTTTACAACTTACCCAACCAAATGGGATTTCACAAACCGCAAGTGTTTTGATAAAGAAGAATTAAAACACATTTGGGCACTCACAAATAATAAGAAGATTGTGTGAGTTGCAAACCAAGTGATCTAAGCTCACTAAATGTAATGAAGATGTGTGTGAGCTTGTATGAGTGTGTAAGTGTATGAAGGTTTAAGACACTCTTGTATTTGCCTTAGAGAATGTATGAAGGTTGTGTATTAAGTCTCTTTTTGGTTTCTTGCTTGGGGCAAATGAGTTGGGGTCTTATTTATAATAAAATGCAAAGTATTCCCCAACTTACAGCGAAACCGGCGAGCAAACCGGCGAGGAGACCGGCATGCCGTCTAGGTTTGCAACGGCTCCTAACGGCTATATAACGTTCAAAAAACTTTTCGTTAGACCGGCGAGCAAACCGGTATGGAGACCGGCGAGGAGCTCCTTGGTTCCAGAGAGCATGATTTCCTCAGCCAAAACCGGCATGAAGACCGGCGGCAAACCGGCATGGAGCTCCCTGGTTTCAGTAAGTGAAAGTTCTGATGATCAGTTCAAGACTGACGACACTTGGTATTTTGGTCATAACTTTCTCTAGAAAATTCCAAATCATGATCCGTAAATTTCTACATAAACTAGACACATATATTTAGCTTCTGTAAAACATTCAGCTCCAAAAACATTAATATGAATTCTATGGAATTTTTCTAATGTGACATGTATGCAGAAAACGCACATCTGAACATGTTGTAGTAAAATGGCTCTAGCAAAAGTTCTATGCATCGGAATTGTGTTATGTTTGAACCGTAGAAAACAAGATACACATATCTATCTAACGATATATCATTTGAAGTTTAATTCAACCGTTGCTAGTTTTTAGAAGATCATTTACCGATGTACTTGTGCATGAAGTTCATTTTGGTGCAAATAAAATGCAAATGATTCTTTTAACATTCTAAGCCATTTTAAATGCAAGTGATGCAAAATGTATGATTCCTAAGAGCTTTAGATCACTTGAGTAAACTCACTTACAATTAGAGCACTAAGCTAAGACTTCACATGATTTCTTCAATTATGCGCAAGTCTTCACATTCTCGCTCTTCACCACATATGCTTCGACACTTTTTGTATTGCTTCGTGTTTGCACGTCAAAGTCTTATTTCTCGCGTTGCATCATCAAAACCAATTACAATCGATTATGCGACCAAGTCGCCAACAATCTCCCCCTTTTTGATGATGGCAACTCCTTAAAACTTGTTGCAACTTGTGAGCTTCTTGGAGTCCAAATTTGACAATTTTGCTCCCCCTCAACATAAGCTCCCCCTCAATGTGTGATTGTCTTCAAAATAGCTCTATAAGACTTAGACAAACACATTAGTACATTTACTCCCCCTTAATCCAGGGTGATGGTAAAACAAGTTTTAATCTCATTTCTAATGATTTCTCCCCCTTTGACATTATCAAAAAGTGGAGAAGCAAAATTAAGTTCTAAAATGAGATACCAATATATGTGTGCAAAAATGAAAGAAATTTTAAAAATATGCACATTTGGCATTTCCCCCTTTTTGCCATTAAAAAAAATCAAAATTCATGCATAAAATAGCATTTTTCAAAAGATAGATACTCATGAATACCATTTACAATCTAAGATCATCTTAAGCATGATTTCTTCCCAAATTTGATACCAATTAAAGATATATCAATACATTCCATGATACCAATTTATTAATTATCAAAGTCCATGCATTTCATGATGCCAATTATATTCATATAAGATTATGCCAATTTACATGCATTTCATTTTCAACCAATTAGTTCATATGGCAAGACATATTCAATCAAGTGATCACATATGTTGCATTTAACTCAATAAATTTCATGTGATACCATTTGAAATAGAATAGGGGTTTAAATATATGATTAAGGCACTTAGTGATATCAAATGAAAAATTGATACCAATAGAAGTTTGAATACTTGCCTAATCATCTTGTATGCTTAAAAGAAATATTAACCAATATGAAATATGCATACATATAGATATTTAGAGGAAACGGTACCAATGTTTCCGTGAATACGGATTTTACCTTTACCGTTGCGATTCCTCATTTCCTTGAGCCTTTGGGATCAATTTTGCAATTCTCTTTAAAGATCCATTCCCAAAGCTCCCCCTATAAATTTATCAATTGCACTTTGGTACCTAAACTTTCTTGGGTCCATTGGGGTTAATTTTGATTCCTTGAGGAATCCATGCATTCTTCATCACACTCTTATTTATGCATTCAAAATTTTATGTCCCTTTTCATTACATGCATGACATGTGATATTTTCATTTTTAAACTTCTTAGCATGAGAATCGGATGCCTTAACAAAATAATTCTTCAAAATTTTTCTCTTAATGTAAGGCCTATATCCTAATCCTTCTCTTTTAAATGCACATTTTTTGGATCCAATAAGCATGTTAAAATTTTTATGTCCCAATGTGAATTTGCTAAGTATGTTTTGCAAATCTACAATCTTAGTGTTTAATAAGACATTTTCATTCAAAATAGATTTGCAATCGCATGTCTTAGAGCTAGATGGCATATTTGATATGACATTTTCAAGTTCTAGCTTTTTCAATTTTAAACATGCATTTTCATCATTTAAGCATGCAATTTCTTTTTCATGTTTAGCCTTTAAGCATATAATCTCATTCTCCACAACATGAATTTTATCCATACAACATGCATGATTATTTTTAAGTGTAGCATGCTCATTTTTAACTAATTTCAATTTCTTTTTAAGCACATCACACAATTCTTTTAATCCATTAAAGGCATTAAGTAAATCATCATAGTCTTGAGAATTGTGTACCTCTTCTCTTCTTCGATTTCAAAATGGATGTCCTCATCCGTGATAACCATGAATGCTATTGATTTGTCTTTGACTTCGACCTCTTCCTCCTCGGATGAGCTTGAATCGCTATCGCTCCAAGTTGAAGTAGCTTTCATTGCCTTTTTCTTTGATTTTCCTTTCATTTTCCTCAATGGGCAATCGGTGGCTATGTGACCCGATTTGTTGCATTCATAACAAATGATTTTCTTGTTCTTCCGCGGTCATTTTTCTTCTTTCTTATCATCCGATTGTGATTTTCCCTTTTGCTTTACGGATTTGAGGAGCTTCTTGAAGCTCTTGTTTATTTGAGCCAACTCATCATCACTGTCACTATCACTTGAGCTTGAGTCGTCTCTTTTTCTTGCTTTTAAGGCCAAGGACTTTCTTGTCCTTTTCTCATCTTCCTCCTTTTTATCCATCTTGATTTCCATTTCATACTCAAGTAATTTGCCGACTAAATCATCCATCTTCAAAGTGTTTACGTCGTTTGCTTCTCTAATAGAGGAGGTGTAGCTTCTATATTCCTTTGGGAATGATCTCAACATTTTCTTCACTTGATCGGATGTCCCGATGGCTTTTCCCAAAGCGCCCAAATGATTGATGATGACCGTAAATCTCGAAATCATGTGATCAATTTCTTCCCCGGATTCCATCTTGAAATTATCCAATTCGCACATGAACATGTTGATATTTGATTCCTTTACTTGGCTTGTGCCCTCATTGACCATTTCCAAAGACTTCCATAAATCATAAGCATTTCCACACTCCGGAAGTTTGTTTATTTGTTCCCGATCAATGGCACATAGAAGTTGGTTGAGTGCCTTAGCATTTTGTGAGGCTATTTTTACATCCTCACTATCCCATTCCAAGCTCGGCTTCAGAATCTCAACCCCATTACTATCTCTTTTTGTTGGTCCTTTTGCACCTCGTGTGACAACCAAATAAGATTGCGGATCTACGGCAATGAGATAATTTAGCATTCTCATCTTCCAATAATTGTAGTCTGTTCCGGTGTAAAACGGAGGTCTAGTTGTTGAAAAACCCTCGGCAAGATTTGATGAGTTGCTTGTAGAAGCCATGATCTATTCTCGGATGGTTAAGTCTTTCTTGAGAATACCTCGCTCTGATACCAACTGAAAATACCTACAAGCAATAGCGACAAAGCAATCTCTATACCAAGAGGGGGGTGAATTGGGTTATCGCTACAAATGCGGAATTATAAAATCTTTACCGATTTTTAGCTCTTATTACCAAGTGGGGACTTAGGGCAATTTTCTCTATTCCAATTAATAGCCTATATGCAAGTTTTCTATTCAATATGTATAAGCATAAATAAACTTGCTATAAACAAAAGTATAGGGAAAGAGAAATACGACACCGAGATTTATAGTGGTTCGGCCAAACGTGCCTACGTCCACTCCCCCAAGCCTCGCTTGAAGATTTCCACTGGAATCGAGTTTTCCGTGGTTCACTCGTAACCAAGAGTTTTCCACAAAGGCACACTCCGAACCTTTTACAACTTTGAGTTTTGTTTGTAGGTGCACTCACAACCTTTACAACTTACCTAACCAAATGGGATTTCACAAACAGCAAGTGTTTTGATAAAGAAGAATTAAAACACACTTGGGCACTCACAAATAATAAGAAGATTGTGTGAGTTGCAAACCCAAGTGATCTAAGCTCACTAAATGTAATGAAGATGTGTGTGAGCTTGTATGAGTGTTTAAGTGTATGAAGGTTTAAGACACTCTTGTATTTGCCTTAGAGAATGTATGAAGGTTGTGTATTAAGTCTCTTTTTGGTTTCTTGCTTGGGGCAAATGAGTTGGGGTCTTATTTATAATAAAATGCAAAGTATTCCCCAACTTACAGCGAAACCGGCGAGCAAACCGGCGAGGAGACCGGCATGCCGGTCTAGGTTTGCAACGGCTCCTTAACGGCTATATAACGTTCAAAAAACTTTTCGTTAGACCGGTGAGCAAACCGGTATGGAGACCGGCGAGGAGCTCCTTGGTTCCAGAGAGCATGATTTCCTCAGCCAAAACCGGCATGAAGACCGGCGAGCAAACCGGCATGGAGCTCCCTGGTTTCAGTAAGTGAAAGTTCTGATGATCAGTTCAAGACTGATGACACTTGGTATTTTGGTCATAAATTTCTCTAGAAAATTCCAAATCATGATCCGTAAATTTCTACATAAACTAGACACATATATTTAGCTTCTGTAAAAAAAAAACATTAATATGAATTCTATGGAATTTTTCTAATGTGACATGTATGCAGAAAACGCACATCTGAACATGTTGTAGTAAAATGGCTCTAGCAAAAGTTCTATGCATCGGAATTGTGTTCCGTTTGAACCATAGCAAACAAGATACACATATCTATCTAACGGTATATCATTTGAAGTTTAATTCAACCGTTTTCTAGTTTTTAGAAGATCATTTACCGATGTACTTGTGCATGAAGTTTATTTTGGTGCAAATAAAATGCAAATGATTCTTTTAGCATTCTAAGCCATTTTAAATGCAAGTGATGCAAAATGTATGATTCCTAAGAGCTTTAGATCACTTGAGTATACTCACTTACAATTAGAGCACTAAGCTAAGACTTCACATGATTTCTTCAATTATGCTCAAGTCTTCACATTCTCGCTCTTCACCACATATGCTTCGACACTTTTTGTATTGCTTCGTGTTTGCACGTCAAAGTCTTCTTTCTCGCGTTGCATCATCAAAACCAATTACAATCGATTATGAGACCAAGTCGCCAACACATGCGAGGAGTAAGCCCAAAATATCAGTTTCTTAACGACACGAATCTTCTCAACAAGGCAATAGACAACCATTTAATAACTTTTCATTTCTTTAAGCTGGACAATCACCCAAAATAGGAAGATTCCGAGATTCTAGGGAGTGGGTCGGTTAGTGGGAAACGTGAATGAAATATAACCGCGGTCAGTTATTTTCCTTGTAATAGGATATTATAAAAACCTTGTAACAAGGTTAAGCCTAAAACTAAGTCATTTGGTCAGAAAATCCAGGCAAATTTGAATCAGGGACAATAGACTATGTTTCATGTTTGTCCAAACCTATATATTGGAGTCTCAAACTTATAGAATGTCCGGTCAGACATATACAGATCTGAAAACTCAGAAAATACGAAAATAGAAAAGAAAACTTACCGGCTCGACGCTAGAGCAAGTATGGTCCCCTAAGGACAAGAGAGTAGGGATGATATCCCCTTATTTGAGGCCAAAAGATTTTTGGCGCCCCGAAGAACGATTGAGAGTCGAAACAAATGGTAGAGGAGGAGCCTCGGGCGTACCCACTGGTCTTGAAAGGTCCCAAAATGCCATTAGTAAGTTGTGAAGGAAAAGGAAGTTTCCGAAGATGAAGGAACATAATCACTTAATATGAATGTTAACAGTGTTAGGGTTGATGCTCGGAGTGCCAATCCGGATCGTATTTGTGTCCGATTCATGAATACGAACAATTCATTTTTCTATGATATTACTTACTTAATGGCAGCACATCTTATTTTTATATACGTATTCGATCTAATTACGATTAGATTGAAACTAAATTTGATTTAGTGATATGTATATATTAGACAAAGACCAATGAACATAGTGTGCAGTTACAACATAGTTTGTAATTGACATCGAGAAGCGTCACTATAAGTTGTATATTCTCAAATAAAGTTCATGGTCAAGATTTACTGACACAGGTCGGTTAGTAAAATCCGTTGAGACCAGTACATGTCGTATATCGAGACTTGGTCTGATGGTTTATCCCAATGAACCATGAGTCTTGGGAGACTCGTATAGACATGTAGATGTTTATTTGATAAACACTGAACGTCTCACCAAATATTTCCTAATAGATGGTACATCAACGTCAATAGGAATCTTCTCGAGTCGAGTAGCATAATGGTTCTTTGACTTGCGATACCACTATGGATATATGAGACATCCTCCACACTTTGATGGCAGTTACGTCACTAATCTATTTAGATCAGTGTAGAACACAAAAATTGATGACGCTGTTCTAGGCTCGCGGCCTGGTTGGGAGTACGGAGTAGCCCAATGGGGAACTAAACCGGAGAAATAACATGGAGTCGCCACCCGGTGTGAACCGGGAAAATGATTTAAGGCCGCACTCACCCCTCGCAAGGGAAGACCTCAAACCGTTGGGTTCGGAACGGTCCCTTACTTATGCCACTTGTAATGACATGATTTGTGCAATATCTTAACCGAATCTACGCGTCATATATGTTCAAGAATAACCCAAATCCAGTTCGCATTCATGAAAATAAATCCTATGTCTTAAGCTTGCATGCTTTAAAAGTAAGTCATCATAACGGCAAACATACGATATCACACCATGATCTCATAAGCATATTGAATTATCAAGCACGAAAATAAAATAGATAACAATCTAAACATAAACGTAAATTAAACGCCTATTGCGAAAGAAAACAACTAAATCATGCATAAAGAAATAACATAATCATACTTAAAAAAGAAATAACATACTAGACTAAATCATGCTAAAAAGATAAATAATCTACTAGACTAAATCATGCTCGAATACAAGGTTGGATGAAACGAAACATGTGTGTCTCTCGAATGGTACGTGACATTGTATCCCGAGTGCAAACCGCAATACCATCCATTCGGATTCGGCTACGGAATTTACGTCCGAGTTTCCATCCGATATACCACAAGAGAGAATACATATTCCATTCATCCAAATGCCACAACATGCATCGACAAACGACTCTCATGCGGAGAAAATAAATAAAATAATCAAAAGATGAATGAAAATAAATAAGGAAGGTGCCCTCAGGCCTAACCTCTTTTGTCGTCTCTCGAAAGCGCGTTACATGGCCGTCAGAAGGGTTGATATTCCGCAACTTTCCTGGTTCACTAATCCAACATTTTTCCTCGCTGTTTCGCTGTTTGGGCTGATGTTTTCACTCCGTTTCGCTGCTGTATGTGTTGTATTTTCTAGTCACTATTTTTTGGAAATTAGGCGATAAAGGGACTGCGGTTTTAGTGATTTTGGAGGGGGGGTTCTGGACAGTTTGTTCGGTGAATTAGGGTTATCTTAAGGCATAATTTCGTGGTAGGTCAGGGGTGTTTTGAGGGCTTTGGGTGAGCTGTGCGTGAGTTGAAGGCTTGGTTAAGGGTGTTGATGGCTTGCGCGTTCAGTGTGGGTGAGGGGCAGTTAATGTGGTGTGTTCAGTGGGTGAAGGGCAGTTGACGTGGTACGTTGTGGTGGTGATATAAGCGTGGCTTGGATGAACGTGTTGAGGAGTCTGTGGGGCTGATGAAGGCTAGGCGTGAATGGGGACTGGTGGCTAAGCGTGAAGGGTTTTGAGTGAAGTTGGCAGGTACTTGTACGTGGGTGAGTGTTTTGAAGGCAGTGATAATATTGTGTGTATGAGCTAGGGTTGATTTCGTGAGAATGAGCTAGGGTTAGAAAGGTGGGGTGAATGCTTCTTTTTATAGGCAAAGGTTGGGGGTTGTCCTTGTGTGAAAAGGGAAGGAATTTTGTAATTATGGGAGTATCTTTTAATTATTGTGTCTTAAGGAAAATTCTCTTTAATTAGGGATGTGATTTGGTTTGATTAGATTTAATTTAATTTGATTTGATTTAATTTGTGACATATGTTTTGAATGTTTTAATTATTTGGATGTGATTTAATGGGCTTGGGCTAGATGGGCGTGTGGCTTTGGTTTTGGGCTAAGGATGTATTTTGAAACAGAGGTCCAACAAGCGAACCCGAAGCTAATCCAACGAATTAAATCCAACAATGTGTCAATTCTTGACTATTCTCTTCCGACGTCCGTTTCCCGCGGCTTCCATAATTAAAGAGGTAGTGTCTCCATCGAGACTCATCATCGGGACTTATATGTAAAAAAGCAGTGCTTACAGTCGCCCCCACTTTGATGGGACTTGTGCAGTGTGTGACAATGACAATCCTATCAAAATATGTGCAATACATTTTCACTTACCTGGCTCGCCAGCTGTCACCTGGTTTGCCTGTTGCTCTGAACTGAATTTGATGATGTGCCATTCCCGACGTGCTAAACCCCGTACCTAGGGTGTCGCGGTAGTCCAAAATAGTCCACGGTAGTCCACGATAATCCACGGTAGTCCACAATACTCCACGATAGTCCACGGTAGTCCACGATAATCCACGGTAGTCCACAATACTCCACGATAGTCCACGGTAGTCCACGGTAGTCCACAGTACTTCACGATAGTCCACGGTAGTCCATGATAGTCAACAATACTCCACGATAGTCCACGGTAGTCCACAATACTCCACGATAGTCTACGGTAGTCCACGGTAGTCCACAATACTCCACAATAGTCCACGGTAGTCTACGATAGTCCACAATACTCCACGATAGTCTACGGTAGTCCATAATACTCCATGGTATTCCACAATACCCCACGATAGTCCATATGCCGTACATGGCGTGCTAAACCCCGTACCTAGGGTGTCGCGGTAGTCCACAATAGTCCACGATAGTCCACATGCCGTACCTGGCGTGCTAAACCCCGTACCTAGGGTGTCGCAGTAGTTCACGGTAGTCCACAATACTCCACGATAGTCCATGGTAGTCCACAATACTCCACGATAGTCCACATGCCGTACCTGGCATGCTAAACCCCGTACCTAGGGTGTCGCGATAGTCCACAATAGTCCACATGTCGTACCTGGCATGCTAAACCCCGTACCTAGGGTGTCGCAGTAGTCCACAATAGTCCATAATAGTCCACATGTCGTACCTGGCGTGCTAAACCATGTACCAGGGTGTCTCGCTAGTCCACAATGTCATACCTGGCGTGCTAAACCTCGTACCTAGGGTGTCGTGAAAGTCCACAATGCCGTACCTGGCGTGCTAAACCCCGTACCTAGGGTGTCGCAGTTGCGTCTCCATACCTAGAGTGCCGCAGTGATGTCTCCATACCTGGAGTGTCGTACCTGGCGTGCTAAACCTCATACCCGAGGTGTCGCAGTTGCGTCTATATACCTAGAGTGTCGTAATAATGTCTCCATACCCGGAGTGCCGTACCTGGCGTGCTAAACCTCATACCCGAGGTGTCACTGTAATATCTCCATACCCGGAGTGCCGTACCTGGCATGCTAAACCACATACCCGAGGCGTCGCTGTAATATCTCCATACCCGGAGTGCCGTACCTGGCATGGTAAACCCCATACCCGAGGCGTCGCTGTTGTGTCTCCATACCTAGAGTGTCATAGTGATATCTACATACCCGGAGTGCCGTACCTGGCAAGCTAAACTTCATACCCGAGGTGTCGCGGTTGTGTCTTCATACCTAGAGTGTCGCAATGATATCTCCATACCCGGCAAAACTAATGCTGATGTCTCCATACCCGGAGTGCCATACCCGGCAAAACTGATGTTGTGTCTCCATACCCGGCAAAACTGATATTGTGTCTCCATACCCAGAGTGCCATACCCGACCAGACTAATACTGATAATGATGTGGGCCTCGCCCCCAGAGTGCCATACCCGGCCAAAATGCTATTGATGCTGATGTGGGCCTCGCCCCTAGAGTGTCATACCTGGCAAGACTGATACTGATGCTGATGATTCGTTTTCGAACCATGCTGTGAGGTGGTCCATTCCCGAACCATTACTGTGATGTGGTCCATTCCCGAACCTTACTCCATTCTCGGAGTGTCATTCCCGGCTTGTTCATTCCCGAACTGTGCTGATGATGTAGTGGGCCTCAACCCTGGGATTAATTCCCAAAACTGCTACTGATGATGTGTGGGCCTCAACCCTGAACTGATATTGATGTGGGCATCGCCCCAAACTGATACTGATATGGGCCTCGACCCTGGGACTCATACTAATATGGGCTTCTTCCCAAACTGATACTGATGTGGGCCTCGACCCTGGGACTCATCCCCAAAACTGCTGCTGATGTGGGTCTCGGCCTTGGGACTCATCCCCAAAACTCATGATGCTATGTTGTTATTTCTGGTTGGCTTGTATTTTCCGCTTTCTTATTTTCTTCAAAACCTGCGAACAAAAACAAGACAAATATTACGTGTATATGCCGTGTATGCATGCATGCATGAATGAATGTGTTTCCTATTCCGATGAGTTAGGTCTTCCTTATGCTCTTCAGTGCTTCTTGCCTACAAAATTCTTTGGTCGCCCCCTAGGTCTGCTTGCAATTTCCTTCTGCCAGTTCTCTTCTGGTGATTGGTTGGTTCTCTTTTGTCTCATGGCTCAAGATCTCGTTGTTTCCCTTATTTGAGGGGTGGTAGACTAGTCGCCCCCAGTCTTGATTTATCTTTTTGCTTTCCGTTGCTTACATTAGTTCAAGGTGGACCACATGATATGGCATTCTATATCATCATATTATATAACATGTTACGAAATAGTCCCAATAGTTACACATATTATTGCCCTCAAAGGATGCCTAGTGTTGAAACCAGAGAACCTTTAAAACATTCAATGTAACTCAAATCCAAGTCTTCGAATAAAAGATCCAAGCCAGACTCAAAGTGTGTGCAAAGGTTCCTTCGCAGATTCATCCCCAGGTAAGCCGATTCAATGATTTCGTCAAAAAATCGGGATCGATGGGTCAAACCAACCTAGATGTCTCAATTATGTCTACAATTGCTTTTCTGTGCTCAATATGGTATGATTTTCTTTTCTTTTTTGTCTCTCTCTTTTTTCTTTTCATTTTGAACTTCTTTTTTATTTTCTTTTCTTTTTCTTCTTTGTTTCTTTCTTTCTTTTTATTTTCAACACACCTACCCTTTAAGGTAGCATTTCTCCTCATGGTGGTTCTAATACTCGCCCATGGGTAGTTTCACGCTTATCGGTTATAGGTGGTTCAATTTTTTTTCTTAGAGACTTTTCTTTTATTTTCAACAATACCACACATCATAACATAAGCAAATCAAGGTAGACATCTAACCAAACGGTCATTCGCCGACCTACAATTTCTTCAACTAGTCACTTTGCTAACTACTCAGGTTTTCACTGCTAAGAACCATAATCAAGTGCTTACGAGTCTAACATAGATCAATTACTCAAATTATCATATAAAAGCACGTCAAGGGTTTATCGTTTCTAAGGTTTCACCCTAAAGCAATCAATTTCATCATCGGACTTATGTCTAACTATCAAGGATTAAAAACAAACAATTTCTTTTTTCTTTTTTTTTTTGTTTCATTTTTGTTTCATTTTTTTTCTCTTTTTTTCTCTCTTTTTGTCTTTTTTTTTTCGGGCCCACCATGGTCTTTCTATCATTGCCGTAAAATTTTCTGTTTCTCGGCTTCTTTTTCTCGAAATCCATGTTTACTAAACTCTTTTTGACAAATCTTTTTTCTAACCCAACAGATATATATGATGGCTTTTAAGACATAAAGGGTTAACATGATGCGTGTATGCATGAGATGCGCACGATGTATGAGATATATAAGTCGGCCCATTATCATTTTAAAGTATTCAATTATACTATTGCGCGGTGCAAACTTGCCCCAGTTGAAAAGGCCCAACATGTTTACACCTTTGCGATAACATGGCTAAACAACTTCGAATAATAAGGGGCCTAAACACAAAATGGCCCATTGGCATTTTACAAGCTTTTGGCCCAATTGCCACAAAGCACGGACTCGTCCCAGTTTAAATGGCCCAACAAGCCCATACCTCATGACAAAAAGTCCAACTGAATCCAAATGACAACGGTCCTAAACGCAAGCATAACAGAATATATTCTATTGGTCCTACAACTACAGTTCATATGTGGGTTTATAGGGTTATAGACAAAAGCCCCCGCTGGCGAAAGATTGCCCACAACTAGGACTCCCCACTCAAGGGTTCAAGCGACCAAGTGAGCACACCTTTTTTCTACCTTACGGTATGTGCCAACGAGTTATGATACTTGATTGACTGTTAAATGAATTTCCTATTCAAGATTCCCCAGAGGGAGGGTGGAGCGAACTCTCTTAAATACCCAAGCCTCTTAGGCTTGGTGACAAGAATAAACAACGAGTCCTCCAAATTAGTCAATCACAGTAGGCTACGAGTAGATGATTATCTAGGTGCCTTCACAGCTTTTCCTTATAGAAAGGTAGTGAATGAAGGAATACATCAAACCATTACCTAGCCTTAAAAGTGCCTTTGATTAAACCCCATTAACCCACTATAGACACGGTCAACTAAAGCACAAATCATAAACATCACAAGACATGATTTCAGGGCCGATTCTCTATCCCCAGTGGAGTCGCCAGACTGTAGGACACAGAAATTGGCGACGCTGTTCTAGGCTCGCGGCCTGGTTGGGAGTACGGAGTAGCCCACAGGGGAACTAAACCGGAGAAATAACATGGAGTCGCCACCCGGTGTGAACCTAGAAAATGATTTAAGGCCGCACTCACCCATCGCAAGGGAAGACCTCAAACCGTTGGGTTCGGAACGGTCTCTTACTTATGCCACTTGTAATGATATGATTTGTGCAATATCTTAACCGAATCTATGCGTCATATATGTTCAAGAATAACCCAAATCCAGTTCGCATTCATGAAAATAAATCCTACGTCTTAAGCTTGCATGCTTTAAAAGTAAGTCATCATAACGACAAACATACGATATCACATCATGATCTCATAAGCATATTGAATTATCAAGCACAAAAATAAAATAGATAACAATCTAAACATAAACGTTAATTAAACGCCTATTGCGAAAGAAAACAATTAAATCATGCATAAAGAAATAACACATAATCATACTTAAAAAGAAATAACATACTAGACTAAATCATGCTAAAAAGATAAATAATATACTAGACTAAATCATGCTCGAATACAAGTTGGATGAAATGAAACATGTGTGTCTCTCGAATGGTACGTGACATTGTATCCCGAGTGCAAACCGCAATACCATCCATTCAGATTCGGCTACGGAATTTACGTCCGAGTTTCCATCCGATATACCATAAGAGAGAATACATATTCCGTTCATCCAAAGGCCACAACATGCATCAACAAACAACTCTAATGCGGAGAAAATAAATAAAATAATCAAAAGATGAATGAAAATAAATAAGGAAGGTGCCCTCAGGCCTAACCTCTTTTGTCGTCTCTCGAAAGCGCGTTACATGGCCGTCAGAAGGGTTGATATTCCGCAACTTTCCTGGTTCACTAATCCAACATTTTTCCTCGCTATTTCGTTATTTGAGCTGCTGTTTTCACTCCGTTTCGCTGCTGTTTGTGTTGTATTTTCTGGTCATTATTTTTTAGAAATTAGGGGATAAAGGGGCTGCGGTTTTAGTGATTTTGGAGGGGGTTTCTGGACAGTTTGTGAATTAGGGTTATCTTAAGGCAGAATTTCGTGGCAGGTCAGGGGTGTTTTGAGGGCTTTGGGTGAGCTGTGCGTGAGTTGAAGGCTTGGTTAAGGCTGTTGATGGCTTGCGCGTTCAGTGTGGGTGAGGGGCAGTTAACGTGGTGTGTTCAGTGGGTGAAGGTCAGTTGACGTGGTGCGTGTGGTGGTGAATATGTGCATGGCTTGGCTGAACGTGTTGAGGAGTCTGTGGGGCTGATGAAGGCTAGGCGTGAAGGGGTACTGGTGGCTAAGCGTGAAGGGTTTTGAGTGAAGTTGGCAGGTGCGTGAGTGGGTAGGTGGCTAGGCGTGAAGGGTTTTGAGTGAAGTTGGCAGGTACTTGTACGTGGTTGAGTGTTTTGAAAGCAGTGAGAATATTGTGTGTATGAGCTAGGGTTGATTTCGTGTGAGTGAGCTATGGTTAGAAGGTGGGGTGAAGGCTTCTTTTTATAGGCAAAGGTTGGGGGTTGTCCTTGTGTGAAAAGGGAAGGAATTTTGTAATTATGGGAGTATCTTTTAATTAGTGTGTCTTAAGGAAAATTATCTTTAATTAGAGATGTGATTTGGTTGATTAGATTTAATTTGATTTGATTTGATTTGATTTAATTTGTGACTTGTGTTTTAAATGTTTTAATTATTTGGATGTGATTTAATGGGCTTGGGCTAGGTGGGCGTGTGGCTTTGGTTTTGGGCTAAGGATGTATTTTGAAACGGAGGTCCAACAAGCGAACCCGAAGCTAATCCAGCGAATTAAATCCAAGAATGTGTCAATTTTTGACTATTCCCTTCCGACGTCCGTTTCTCGCGGCTTCCACAATTAAAGAGGTAGTGTCTCCATGCGAGACTCATCATCGGGACTTATATGTAAAAAAGCAGTGCCTACAATCAGACCTCCACCTGCTCGTTGGGTGTGGACCCATGCTCATGATATTATGTGAGTATCAGATAGAATCCGTCAGTCTTGTGTACATGGAATATGTATCATGTACGTATTTGCGATCTAGTAAATCCATGGCCGTGGTATACTTCGGAAGCGAGTTCCGAGTGTTATTTAGAGATCGTAAATTTAAAAGTCAACTATATTATACCTAGGGATTTGACATTCCTATCTATATCCCTGATATAATATATAGCCTGTGAAAGAGGGATTATACGTATGCAATGACCTCGACTTGTATAGTTTAGCGAGATTATCTATGGTCGTCATAATTTACAAGTGGGTAATTTATGGACACAAAATTTAATTCTGTGACGGATAAACCTAAACTTAGAGAGTCTCACAATATGAAGTGTACTCATTGAGTACTTGGGCAACACGTTATGGATAATACAGATTGTTCATAATACTTTATTGGATTAAATGAGTTAATTTGAATCGTTTAAACGGTTAAATGAAAATACATGCATTAGATGATTTTTTGTCAATTAATAATTAATGTGTATTTGTATTTGATACAAGATTTGATTTGATACATATTAATTAATTGTCAAATGAGATTTTGACATATGCCATTAATATATGTATTTGTTATTTAATGTAATTAAAAATACATATATAATAATAATCGTATTAATTAATTATTTAGGTGTTTAAATGTTAAATATCTAGATAATTAAATTATATCAATATTACATAATTGTTATGCAATATGTTTGATTATTATTGGTTACATGTGGCATGAGTAAGAATCCCAACTGAAGAAAAGAAAGCGCGGAGATCCTTCCTCTTGGATCTGGCCCTGCAGGGGGTGACGTAGCAACAATAAGAAGTCTAACTACAGTAGAAGAAGAAGCAGAATGCTTTTGCGATGCTTTGGGGGTAGCAGGAAGAGACTGTTATGAAGTCTGTGCCGCAGAAATTTTAGGCTTTGTCTTTGAAATCAGAACGAGATCATCAAGGGTACCCTCCGGAGCAGCAGCCAACATTTCAAAACCCAAATTTTCAGGCTTATATGGCAACTTCATGGTGGCCCTCTTCATATAGGGGCCTCTGCTTCATTCAACACATTTTTTTGTCACTTAGAGTTTTTTTCAAGTTTGCCCATGCTAATCATCATAAGGAATTATTTTGGATATCACACTAGATTCAGGGGGAGGGAGATTCAAACCCCTGACAGGTACTGCTTGCCCATAAATCTCTCATGAAAATGGGTCTTGTAATAGGCGAACCACCCCTGATCATTCTCCTGAAATAGAGACGAGAGGTTACCAGTACTTAAAAGGGAGAAGTAAGGACCAAGACACATAAGGGCCTGAAGGTCATCCTTGTTAACCACCTTGTTGATATGAATCACCTCATTCCCTCTCGGGGCCACAAACTGATGTAGGAATTTGACCGTCTCTCCGGACAACTCATGGCAATGAGGAATGTATACAGAACCAGAAGCTAGAAAGAGAAAAGAAGAAAAACATATCAGACCCTACGATCAGCCAAAAAGACGTGAATTTCATACTCATAAACAAGAAATGATAAAATACCTTGATTCATCGATAGTCGTAAAGGAAAGATGACAGGTCGACAATGCCTATCTACTAGTTGTTGGTCACCCTTAGAAGACTCTTAGAAGACCAGTATTTGTCCAAAGTAGGTAACCCCATCAACATAATTTTTTACTTTTGGGGTGCGAAGGTGTACATGTGCACGCCATCGGCTGACCCAACCTTATTCAAAGAGAAAAGATAGAAGAAGTCGCGGATGGTGAGACGTGAGTCGTTGACCATGGAAAAGATAATGAAACCCACGACGCACCTAAGATCGTTTGGGGTTAGTTGCATCGGGTGCAAGTTGCAGATCACACACATATAATGGAATAGAAGGTGAAAGGAGAACCGAAGAATTCGAAGGTGGTACTCCCTAGAACTACACCACCGCGGGGGACAACAACAGGTTCAGATTCCCAGAGGGATGCGCTTTCAGGGAGAGGCTGCATATAGACATCTTGAGGAG
Source organism: Zanthoxylum bungeanum (assembly GCA_019454045.1). NCBI lineage: Eukaryota > Viridiplantae > Streptophyta > Magnoliopsida > Sapindales > Rutaceae > Zanthoxylum > Zanthoxylum bungeanum. The sequence continues at coordinate 43,265 of SKCR01035505.1, forward strand.
CATCAACATCTTCCCTAGGCGCTGGATCTTGTCATCGGAAGAGGATGAGGAAGCCATTGTAATCGGGAGATTGTGGAATTAGAAATGAGAGTACCGAAGAACAACAATTTTGCAGAGAACAAAAGAGCAAGATTTTGAATTTCGAAAACATAAACTAATAAGACTGATGGAGAATGTCAAATCGATATTTATATGATATGACCGTTTAGTTCCCAATGAGGAAAGGAAGAAGCTCATGGCACCAAAAAGCCCACTGTAGGCCCAATTTCAAATTTGTTTGTTCCCACTATTTCTTCAAAATGATGCGAACAAAAGAGGGAACTGTTTGGGGAGAAATCAGACGCACGACACATGGCCAAACATACTCCAAAGAGGATCCAGAGCTATCTTCAGGGTCTGATCTTAGTATCTCCTCATAGTCTGATTACAGGACCTCCTGCCAGAGTCTAATTTCGAAGGCCCGTCTCCAGGGTCTGATTCAGAAGTTTCTTTCAGGGTCTGAAGCCAGGACATTAGTCCAGAACTTGGATTCAGGACCCTTTGGCAGGGTCTCTGTCTCAGACTCTCATCCGGAAAGGCAAGTAAAGATCATGCGGAGAGTAAGCCCGAAATATCAGTTTCTTAACGGCACGAATCTTCATAATAAGGAAATAGACAACCAATTAATAACTTTCTGTTTCCTTAAGCTGGAAGATCACCTATATAATAGATAGGTTCCGAGATTTTAGGAAGCGTGTTAGTTAGTGGGAAACGTGAATGGAAGGTAACCGCGATCAGTTATTTCCTTATAATGAGATATTATAAATAGTATAAGAAACCCTGAAATAAGGGATCGATATTTTAATATTCGAGCAATAATATAACATTCGTCTTTTAATTTCATTATTTGTAGAGTTCTTTTCTAATTGCTTGCTGGATCATCACGCTCTTGGAACAGCCAATTTCTTATAATTTTGGATTTGATAATTGAAAAATGGGCGGCAACCGTCGATATCTGTAAACTGGTGCAACGGGTATGGGTGTTGGACTGTCCTCTACTTTTCTTTCTCTCTTAATTTTTTTTTTTTTTTTTTTGGTGATTGATTTTTAAATTATTCGTAGTCGCACTCGCAAGTTGGGTCCATCCATCCATCCATCCTTATAATTTCACAGTCTGTGAAGTGTGAACACAAGGGTGTCCTAAATTTCTCGAAATGGATATTGCTCCACTCCATCCACTCGCGTCTTGCGGGAAATGGGAAGCCGCCATAGTTTCTTCCACGTAGAAGACACGTGGCAGTTAACGAGGAATGTCTAACTCCAACGACCAAAAGCCCTTGTTTCGAATTATGGCTTACGACACACTTTCTGTGGCGATGACGCAAACCTGACAGTGGATAGCAAAACCAAAACGGTTCAAATTTTTAATTTAAAGTCACGTATTTCTTGAAACACCCGACTTTATACACACCTTCTAGATTAAAATGCAATCACTATTTGCATATGAAATGTGGCGATTGAAGTGTGTTGATGAATGAAAGGGTGTGTTTAGTATTATCACTCGTGTTAGGCCCACAAATCACTAAATCAGGCTCTTGTTTTTCTAAGCGTGCCCAAACCTTAGCACAAGGTTTTCTAAAGAAACCACTCGATCTACATGTGCATGAATGATCAAACAACATAGAGAAGACTCCGTGTAACGGTCTTAGCTTAAGGTTAGACGTTCAATCATGTTGTAAAGGAGCTCATGTTTCGGGACATCAGTTTAAGGTCGTTAAGGGTTATATGTACCCTTCATGTACCCTTGTACTGGTGAGATTTTATCTGTGAGGCCTTATTCAGAAATTTGCCTAGGGAAACATACCCGCTTGCCGCTAGCATAGTATTATGGTTTTGTGAAAGAGCTTATGTTATGGAGTGCCGGATCGAGCTAGCTCCAAGTCCTAAGTAACTCTCATGGGCATATGTACTGGAGATATTTCGCCTGTGAGGTCCCGTTCTGAAGTTTGTCGGGAGATTTAGAGATACGCTACCTTGCCGCTAGGCGCTAGCGTAGTTTTGGTGCATTGTGAAGACCTTATGTTTCGGAGTGCCGGATTGAGCTCACTCCAGGTCCTAAGTATCTCTCATGGGTCTATGTCCTAGGGAGATTTCGCCCGTGAGGTCCGGTTTGGAAGTTTGTCGAGAGAATTAGAGATGCTAGCTTGTAGCTAGACGTTGGCCTAGTTCGGGACATTGTGAAGGAGCTAACGTGCTGGGGAGCGGGATCGAGTGGGACCAAGTTCATAAGTGAATCTTATGGTCACTTGTACTGGGAAAATTTCAGCCCCAGAGTTAGATTTCGAGATTTGTCGGGAGATTCTGGCAGTGTGCCCACTTTTGGCCGTACCGTGCACTTTACCGCAACAATGGGGGTGTTGTGGAAATCCATCAAGACGAGCTCATTTAGGAACGAGATTTTAACCCAAAGTCACTTATATCGTGACTTATTGAATGCCCGGAGGAGTTCCCGAAAACTCCTCTTAATATAGATTTTAGAGGGGGGTGTGACAACTCAAGCGCCATGTGTGTATACTGGTGAAAACATGTGCAATGTCTCTAAAACCTCTTTAGGGGGGAAGCTTCGGTGAACATTGGGTGTGGCCAAGGGGGCTTTGGTGGTCTTGGGGCTTTAGTCGTGAACCCTCTCGCCCTTAGACAACGTGTGGACAATGGTGTATTGTCGAGATTGTGTTGGTGGGAAATGCCATATTTTTATATCCGGTTGTGCTATTTGAGTGCCGGGTCCCGGTGCAGTACGGGCCCGTATGTGTACAGTGTACGCTACGAGATAGCTTGTGAGCTTTCGTAAATCAATATATTACAGGTCTGTATCCTCCCAAAAACGTGAATTTGGGTACAGAGGCTTGAGCATGGCTGACTTATAAGGGATGTGTCCCTTGGAAAGTGCCGCACGAGCCCTTTTTCCATTAAGGAAAAAGTTGGCCCGTGACACTCCACATCCATCAATTTGCGTATCTACAGCAAAAAGAGCAAATAATGCGTGATTCGCCTCCAAATTTATCATGAATCATGATAAAAATCGAAAAAATTGCCATCTCACAGTTTATTCCACAAACTTGTCACTGGCAAGGTAACCAGCTCAAAAATAATACAGATTACAGAGTATTTGAGGAACAAAATGGTCACTTAAAATTATAAAGGACGCAGCCAATGGTACGCTGCCGTACCAAGTGCAAGACATCTCAACAGTCAAATGAAACAAGAGGGATTGCTAAAAAAATAGATCACATTTCAAAGTTCCATGTGGTCTCAGCAATTAATTTTGGGACTTTCAATTCCTCTGCCCGATTGAGAGCTGCTTGAATCTGAAAAAGAAGTATATAAAAGTTAGAAATCATTTATCATATATAATCAAGAAGGAAGTCAAAAAATCTTATCCCAAATATTTTGCAAATTTTTAGAATTAAATTTGAGTAGGATTAGAACTCTCTTTCCATTAAATTTATTTTAGAAATTAAATTGTTGCAGTTTTTAACTAAATAACTTCTTAAGAAGTTAAAACCAAATGAAATTTTAATTAGATTAAAACTCAATTATCACAAGAATTCTAATACGACTTTGAATAAATCTCTTAATATTTAATATGATTAAAACATTAATTGATTAATAATTAAAGAGTAATCTTTTAAAAATTTCAAAATTAGTAATATGATTATTCAAGCCAAAAAAGCATAAGACCTTCTCGAACAAAGATGTATTAAAAGAGAACTATGTCACCAAGACGATAAGAGCTTAAGAAGGTAGGGACTTAAGTGGTCATGTCAGACCCCTCTCATCTCCTGGGAGTTTTCTATAGTCACCAAATTATGAAGGATTGTCTTAAACCAAATAAAATAGTCTTACTAAAGTGTTAATAAAATATTAGGATCCCACTCGTCTAGAGTCAAACATAAAAGTTACGTGGTAAATGTGCTCGTGGATGAAAGTATAAGATACACAAAAATCAAGGCATACTAAAAGAAAAGACCTAAATCATATAAGATATGAATAATTAAATAATCACTAAGATTGAATATTAAGCCTTAACCTTCCAACACAATCAAATAACCCACTAAATATATTTTGGCAATCCCAAAACCCATTAGGTGATGGACTCTTATATGTTTAAGTACTATTTGATTTGTTCGTCTATGTAGCTTAATGATTGTAAACCCAAAACCCATTAGGTGAGGGCCAATCACATGTGTTACGTGACGAAAGGTGTTGGGCCTAGCTTAACTAGTGAAGATGTCAAAATCCATTAAGTGAGACATTTTCCGCAAGAGGTGAAAAGGTCGACCCTTGTATAGAGATACAAACAAAAATGAGTTTTGACTCATTGGAAATGAAATTCCAAAACCCATTAGGTGATGCATGACATTAACAATGAGAACTCGACATCCCACTAGATATATATCCAATAATATATCTGACTGACACATAGGGGAGTGGGAATTCGAGTAAAATTAGTGGGAGCAACATTGTTTAAAAGACCTTAAATTTTGGTTAAATACTTATTACAAAATTATTAACAAACTTGTGTTTTCAACAAAGTACGTGATACAAAATGAATCCACTAGAATCAATACTTGACAAAGATAAACTCATTGGCCCCAATTTCCTAGATTGGCGACGTAAGCTCAAGATTGTCTTGGATTACGAACGTCTCTACTATGTTCTCGATATGATAGATCATAATCCTATTGATGATGATACCTTTGCTGAAGAGGTCGCTACTTATTATAAGTGGAAAGACGATGAGTTTAAGGTAAGAAGTTACATCAAAGTCTCTATGAGCTCAACTTTGCAAGAGCAATATAAGAGGGTGGGCTCTTTAATGGAAATCATGGAACACCTACAAGAGTTGTATAGTAAAAGTAGTGAAACTATTAGATACAATGTAATTAGCAAGTTATTTAGATAAAGATGAAGGAATAGACTTCAGTCTCTGAGCATGTGCTCCAAATGATCAATTTGATTGATCAAACAAATACATTTGATCTATGACTAACATTCAAGGTTAATATGGATTTGATCATATAATCATTGACAATGCCTTCAATGGCTTCAACATCTTGAAGGTTGATTAGATCAACTAGGTCACTTAGTGAGCTTCATGGCTCATTAAAGACCTATTAAAGGACTTAAAACATCTTGAAGGTTGTGGGAAATGAAAAATGAGCCGTTTTTGCTGCCTCTAGTCCTTATAAAGGTAAGAAAATTGAAAAGGGCAAGAAACAAGCCTTCGAGAAATCTACGCCCACTTGAGGCATATCGAAGAAATAGAAGGAAAATAAAGCCTAAGATGAGTGCTTCTATTGCAAGAAGAATGGACACTGGAAGAGGAATTGTCCTCAGTATCTTGCGAGATTAAAGAAGCAAAAAAAAAGTACATCATCGTTCTTGTTATTAAAATGGATCTTGGAATAAATTTCATATCTCATTCATGGATTTTAGATTCTGCTTCTACCTCACATATTTGTATGTCTCTGCAGATTCTAAAGAGTAAGAGGTTGCTCAAGGAATGAGAAGTGATGTTAGGAATAGAGAGCTTCTCTCCGCAACCACCGCATGGACGTGTCAACTTCTTATACCATAAAGACATTTAATTTTATTAGATAAAATTTTACATTCTCCTAGTGCAATAAAGAACATTGTTTCCATTCCAGTATTGACAAAATATGATTATGAATTTCATTTTATCAATGAGAAATGTAATATTTATCATTTGAATAAATTTGTTGGTATTGCACTAAACGTAAATGGAATGTATGTCTTGCAAATGAATGAGAACCGTAACAAAGAATTAAATAAATAACAACAAAACGGCTAAGATATAATCATAATTTAGGATTCCTTTGGCACTTAAGATTATGTCATATTGGAGATAAAATAATTTCACAATTGAAGAAGGAAGGTTTACTTCCTTCATTAGGTTTAGAACCTTATCCAACTTGCGAATCATGTCTCAAAGGAAAAATGACCAAATCACCTTTTATAGGATAAAATAAAAGAGTCAGAGAAATCTTAGAACTCATAAATACTGATGTATGCGGCTCACTTAGTATAGTGGCCCAAAGTGGTTTTCAATACTTGGTTACTTTCACTGACGATTGTTCAAGTTTTTGTATTTATACCTGTGAGAATTTGTGAAGAAACTATGTAGTTGGTAGTTGTGGTGTTTTGAATTTAATATGGTAGTTAATATGGTAGTTGTGTATTTAATATGGTAGTTGTATAATGCCTATATAAAGGCCTCTCATTGTAAGTTCTAAATCAAGCAAATGTTTATAGACATTTTCTTCACAAATTCTCACATGGTATCAGAGGGTTGATCTTATGGTCTTCTTTTCTTTTTTCGGTAATACCACCGCCACTGCCATCACTGACGTTACTGTTCCGGTGCGCGTCTGACGACACCTCCGGCATCCTCTATATCCTTGTCAGCCGCTGGTCTCACTTATGTCGTCGGTTTCCTTCTTTGGCGTGTCTATCTCACTTTTTTTTTCCTCAACATACCCTCCGAACCCTAATTTTACCCACCACCACTTCCACATTTTTTTTCAAAAACAACCACCACCACTACCCTCAGAGGTCACCGATCTACCTTCGCCGAGCGCCGATCTACTCAGTTTTTTTTTTCTGCGTTATTATTTATGGATCGTCCGTCAGAAGACGACACTCACCCCCGAGCTCCGATTTTGCCTAAATCAGGTTCCTTCGTCCCAAGTCTTTCTGGTTCTCCTGTTATTACAACTGATAAGTTACTTGGTTCTATAAATTATGTTTCTTGGTCGGCTTCAGTTGAATTATGGTTTATAGGGCAAGGGTGTGAAGATCATTTAACCTCCAGTGAGGATTCTATACCTGAGGCCGAGCGCCGATCTTGGAGGAAGCTTGATGCTCAATTATGTAATCTCTTATGGCAGTCTATTGATTCTAAACTTCTTGTCATGTTTCGACCCTATAAGACTTGCCACAAGTTATGGAGTAAGGCTACCGCTTTGTATACTAATGATATACATAGATTTTATAATGTTGTGTCCAATATGTTTCACTTAAATCAGCGTGATCTGGATATGTCTGAGTAAATTGGTCGGATTGAATCATTGCGAGAGGAGTTCAATTCTATCTTGCCAATTACCACTACAATTGCTGAACAGGAACGCCAGCGAGAACAGTTCTTTATGGTGTTAACTTTGATTGGGCTCCGATCTGAGCTTCAGCCCGTTCGTGATCAGATTTTGGCCAGTACTACTATCCCCTCTCTGGAAAATATTTTTGCTCGACTTCTCCGAGTCTCCTCCACTTCCGTCATTGACTCTGAGTCCCACTCCGCAGAGCCTTCTATCTTTGCAGCACATGGCAGTTCCACGGGCAATCGTGGATCCCATATTCATCGAGGAGTGCGTCCCAAATGTAGTTACTTTCAAAAGGTTGGTCACACCCGAGAGCGTTGCTATCAGCTTCATGGCAAACCCCCTCGTCCCTCTACTACCAAGGTTGCTCAAGTTGACAGCACTGCCTCTCCTATTTCTTCTGAGCACCCATCTCAACAGGTTACCTTATCTGGCCCGGATTATGCTACTTTCCTTCAGTATCAGGCCTTTCAGCAACCATCCTCTGCTTCTGTTGCCCACACTGGTAATTCTGTGGCCTTCCTCACTCAATCCTCTCCTCTCGGCCCCTGGGTTACTGATTCTGGAGCCTCCGATCATATTTCTGGTAATCCACACCTTTTCTCATCTTTAACCGGTTCAGATTCTCTCCCTATGGTTACCCTTGCTAATGGCTCTAAAACCGTTGCTAAGGGTATCGGGCGAGCTTCTCATGTTCCTTCCTTACCATTGACCTCTGTTCTTTATGTACCCGGTTGTCATTTTAATCTTATTTCCGTTAGTAAACTTACTCATGATCTTAACTGTTCTGTCACTTTTCTTAATAATTCTGTTGTCGTGCAGGACCAGAGTACGGGACAAATGATTGGTACAGGACGTGAGTCACAAGGCCTCTATCACCTTTCAAAGTCACTACCTTCCGTTGCTTGCACTTCTTCTGATTCTGCCCAAGTCATTCATTGTCGGTTGGGTCACCCCAGTCTGTCCAAGCTCTAGAAGCTAGCTCCGCATCTTTCTGCTTTATCTTCCTTTAATTGTGAGTCGTGTCAACTTGGTAAACAAACTCGTACTAAGTTTCCCAAGCGTATCAATAATCGGGCTGCGTCCCTATTTGACTTAGTTCATTCTGATGTTTGGGGTCCCTGTCGTGTCAACTATGTTTTGGGATTTACATATTTTGTTACATTTATTGATGAACATTCTCGAAACACTTGGCTCTTCTTACTTAAAGATCGTTCTGAGTTATTTTCGACCTTTAAAGCCTTTTGTGCTGAGATTCAAACTCAATTCGGTGTTCCTATACGCATATTACGCAGTGATAATGCTGGTGAATATTTTTATACCCCGTTCAAAAAATTCATGTACTCCCTCGGTATTCTTCATGAGTCCTCTTGTGCTCACACACCCCAACAAAATGGTGTCGCTGAACGTAAAAACAGACATCTCATTGACACGGCCTGTACCCTTCTCCTCCACAATCATCTGCCCTTTCGTTTCTGGGGAGATGCTGTTCTCACAGCTTGCTATTTAATTAATCGTATGCCTTCATCTGTTTTACAAAATCAACTTCCCCACTCCATTCTATTTCCCACTCAACCTCTCCATCATTTACCCCTTCGCATATTCGGTTGTGTTTGCTTTGTCCATAACCTGACACCAGGCCGGGATAAATTGGGTGCTAAGTCCATCAAATGTATCTTCTTGGGTTATTCTCGACTTCAAAAAGGGTATCGTTGTTATTCTCCCATTATTGACCGTTACATCATTTCTGCTGACGTTACCTTCTTTGAGTCATCCCCATTTTTCTCTCCAGATACACCGCCCATTACACTCCATCCAGAGGTTCTTCCTATTCCATTCTATAGTCATCCATCAGAGGTTGTCCCATTACCTCGTCCTCTTCAGGTCTACCAACGTCATCCTCGCCCCCACCTCTCCAGGCTGACTCACACCCTGCTCCAGCTCCTACCCCTACTGTGGATCTGCCTGCCCTACATGGTCCTATTGCCACTAGCAAAGGTATTCGTTCCACTCGCAATCCTCATCCTATATACACATTTATGAGTTATCATCGTTTATCTGCTCCATATTATGCTTTTGTTTCCACCTTGTCTTCTGTTTCTATTCCTAAAAAGCTCAGTGAGGCATTATCCCACCCCGGGTGGAAGCAGGCAATGATTGATGAAATAGACGCCCTACACTCTAGTGGCACATGGGATTTGGTTCCATTACCGTCCGGTAAATCTGTAGTTGGCTGTCGGTGGGTTTATACAGTGAAGGTTGGTCCTGATGGGAACATTGATCGTCTTAAGGCTCGTCTGGTTGCCAAAGGCTATACACAGATATTTGGTCTGGACTATGGTGACACTTTTTCTCCTGTGGCCAAAATTGCCTCTGTCCGATTGTTTCTCTCCATTGCGGCTATGCGTCATTGGCCCCTTTATCAGTTAGACATCAAGAATGCCTTTCTCCATGGTGATCTTCAGGAGGAAGTTTATATGGAGCAACCACCTGGTTTTGTTGCTCAGGGGGAGTATGGTTTGGTATGTCGGCTTCGCCGTTCTCTTTATGGTTTAAAACAGTCTCCTCGTGCTTGGTTTGGGAGGTTCAGTGCTGTAATTACAGATTTTGGTATGACTCGTAGTGAAGCTGATCACTCTGTTTTCTACCGCCATTCCAATGGCAAATGTATCTACTTAGTAGTTTATGTGGATGATATCGTCATCACTGGAAGTGATCAAGAGGGTATTCGGGAGCTAAAAACACACCTATTTAATCATTTTCAGACTAAGGATTTGGGACGACTCAAGTACTTTCTTGGCATAGAGGTGGCACAATCTAACTCTGGGGTAGCTATTTCCCAGAGGAAGTATGCATTGGATATTCTTCAGGAGACTGGTATGTTAGATTGCAGACCAGTGGACACACCTATGGATCCCAATATTAAACTCCTACCAAAACAGGGGGAGCCGTTGGAGAATCCCGAAGAGTATAGGAAGCTAATCGGAGAACCACTGGATGATCCTGGACAATACATGAGATTAGTTGGGAAGCGAAACTACCTTACCATCACACGACCAGATATTTCTTTTGTTGTAAGTGTGGTTAGTCAGTTTCTACAAAACCCTTGCCAAAGTCATTGGGATGCTGTTATACGCATTCTTAGATATGTTAAAAGAGCACCAGGTCAAGGTCTACTATATGAAGACAAGGGACATACTCATGTTATTGGTTATTCTGATGCAGATTGGGCGGGTTCTCCGTCCGAAAGACGTTCTACTACAGGTTATTGTGTTTTGATTGGAGGTAATCTCATATCCTGGAAGAGTAAGAAGCAAGTTGTTGTTGCCAGGTCTAGTGCAGAGGCAGAATATAGAGCTATGGCCTTAGCAACATGTGAGCTGATATGGTTGAAACAGTTACTGCAAGAATTAAAGTTTGGAGGAGGAGCACAAATGAAACTAATCTGTGACAACCATGCAGCATTACATATCGCCTCCAATCCTGTGTTTCACGAGGGGACCAAACATATAGAAGTGGATTGTCACTTTATCAGAGAGAAAATTTTGTCAGGATATATTACTACTAGCTTTGTCAACTCAGACGGTCAATTAGCAGATGTCCTTACTAAGTCTCTTCGTGGTCCTCGTATTGATTTCATCTGTAACAAGCTTGGTGCATATAATATGTATGCTCCAGCTTGAGGGGGAGTGTTGGAATTAGTTAGGTGTTGGAATTAGTTATGTAGTGTGTAGTTGGTAGTTGTGGTGTTTTGTATTTAATATGGTAGTTAATATGGTAGTTGTGTATTTAATATGGTAGTTGTATAATGCCTATATAAAGGCCTCTCATTGTAAGTTCTAAATCAAGCAAATGTTTATAGACATTTTCTTCACAAATTCTCACAATACCTAATGAAACATAAGTAAGAAACTTTTGAAAAATTAAAAAAAATATAAGAATGAAGTAGAAAATCAGTTAGGAAAAAATATTAAAAATCTACGATCTGATCATGAAGGAGAATACTTAAGTACCGAATTTCAAGATTATCTCAAGGAACATTGAATAGTGTCACATGTAACACTCATTACACACCTCGACATAACGGTGTTTCTGAAAGGAGAAATCGTACCCTATTGGGTATAGTACATTCCATGATGAGTTTTATTGATATACCGATGACCTTTTAGGGATATGCTCTCCAAACAGCCTTGCATGTTCTAAATAGAGTTCCGACCAAATCCGCACCCAAAACCTCATATAAGATATGGTATGGGAAATGTCATAACTTAGGATATTTGAAGATTTGGGGCAGTCCAACTTATGTAAGGAAAGTCTTTACGGAAAAGTTAGACTTAAGATTTGAAAAAGATCAATTCATAGGATATCTCAAGGATTCGATGAGATATTACTTCTACGTTCATTCTGATTACAAGATCATGGTTGGTAGGAATTCTACTTTCCTTGAGGATTGTTTGGTTCAAGAAAGGTGTTGGATAATTATGACCCATAGCGTCACTATTTGTACAGATCATGGTGTTGTTGTACAAATTAACTATGTGACAAATGAGATTGCACTCTTATCATTTGTGATTAGATCACCTAGATGTATAAATGATGAGAGGTCCCTATGATTTGTTCCTGGACGGAGAATGATATGAGACAGTATCAGTCCACGAAGGATAAATCATTAAATATCCCTAGTCAGAGTATTATCGAGATTGGACATCGATAAATACGTAAAAGACTAGTATTACACTTGTGCGCGTTTGTGAGGGTACAACGGCATAGTTCTCATATATTTGGGTATAGGATACTCATGCAAGTATAATAGGAGGTTGTTTTTTACCGATGGTACGGGAAACAGCTTCGCTATGGATAGACCCCCCGTGAAATCCCATTGGTAGTATGACTATGTGTCTATGGGAGTCTGCAATCAGGGTATGTGTATTTGGTCTTAACCTGAGACTTGCACCGCTAATGCTTACGACAATCAATATACTTTAGTTGAGGTCGTCCAGGGCTTTAACCGGTTCTGTGTATGCCAATGCTGTGTATATTGAGAATCGTAGAGTGTTGGGTGTGATGTTAAGACGGAAGTATCACTCCAGTCATATGGAGATGATGGTCACATAGGATACAAAACTCGTTCTCTTAAATGCTCGAGCTATCGGGATATTATGACTAGGTCATGTATATCCGATTATAGAGACTAGTTGCCAGACATCCGATATGTGCTTCGTACGGGGCAGACACAATTCCAGCCCCAGACCTAGCACATGAACATCCGATACTGGACAGAAATACGCAATACTTCGGTATACTACGCTTGATATAGATCTAATATTCCTATAAGGATATTTCTGGAGAATTGGGTAGGCATGGCGCTTTGCTAGAAGCCAACCTTGTCTTGTAAATCGATATAAACGTAGTACGAGGTACTTACGTGTTCGGATAGTCCGACGACCGTATTTACTGCCAACATATCCGGGGATCTCATGGGTCGCTTCCCGAAGATTCACCGATGATGTATGACTCACACTTTATTAATCTGGGATTAATTAGAAGAGAGAGAAAATTAATCTGGGATTAATTACAGAGATATTTTATCTGGGATAAAATATTAATTAAAGAGAGAGAACGGTTAATTTGAAATTAATCGATAAAATAATATATTTGATATATTATACGAAATTGGATTTCGACGCGGAATTAAAATTAGATTTTAATTCGGGCGAACGAGTTAATTTAGAATTAATTCGTTAGCGATGTGAATAGTGATTTCACTAGGCGTAATCGTTTAATTACGTCGCGATGGAAAATTCATTAATTTTGAATTAGCGAACCCGAGCCCGAGATTATTTGCGAACGCATTCGCATTTCGAATTCGAGTGCGGCATGCAAGTCAAATCAAGCGTCAAATCGCTAGTCACATCAAGCGTCAAATCAAATGTCACTTTGAGTGATGTGACAAGTTGTCACTTGATTTGAGTGATTGATGTAGTAGTTGAAAAACACTTTTTGCTTTTTGCTTTTGACTTTTTGGTTTATGGAAAAGTAAAAAGTTTTTGGTAAATGGTTTTATTATTTTTTGGAAAATATAAAAAGCCATATACACCTTTTTCTTTTCAACTCTCTCTCTCCTCCTTTACGCTTTCTCTTCTCCCTCTCTTTCCCTCCTTCTTCCTCTCACGGTTTGGAACCATTTTCTTCCCAATTTTTCTGGTTATTACCGAATTAAAAGGAGAAGCAAGGAAGAAGACTTAGTGCTAGCACACCTTAGGTTATACAAAGGTGATAGGGAAATGATTCCTTGAGCATGGAATCAATTTTGGAGCTTGAAGCTTGGAGCTTCAATGGAGGTCTTCAATGGCCGATTTTGGAGGAGCCAAAACAGACCAAAACCGAGCAGTCCCTACAGTTCTAGTAGGCCACTGGCGCGAGTTTGAGAAGCTTGAAGACTCGTGTTCATTGCGTTGCAAGATCTGGTCAATGTGAGTTTATTCCGCACCTCATTTGATGTGTATTCATGCGTTTTCTTGCTTGATTTCATGATCTTGGGACCTAATTAAAAACCATCAATAGTATCTATGAGCTTTGATCAAGCATGAAAAAGTTAGGGTTTGAAATTAGGTAAAATCAATTGAAGCATGATTTGGTTGAATTTATTGATTAAGTATGCTTGTATGTTGATTAATTGAAGTTTTGTATGTTCAATTTCATGAAATTGGATTATATCCATTTTTCCCCAAATTTTGGGCATGACCGAAAATATGAACCCTAAATTAGTCTTGGTAATTTTTTTTTTTGATCATTGGATGACTTTAAACAATTGGGTAATGTTAATTTGAAGTTCAATTGGATTGAATTTTGATTTGGAACAATTTTCCCTTTTAAAGTAGGCTTGGCCGAATTCTTAATGTTTTTGGAATTCATTGTGTTTTTTATTTTGATTCATTGGATGAGTTGAATTGATTTGGGAAATGATGATTGTGGATTCAATTAGATTGAAACCGAATCGGATTAAAAAAACCCCAAATTGTCGAGACTTTAAGCATGTAAATTGGGTTTGATTTTGAATAAATTGTGTTGGACACTATTTGTTGTTAAAGTGCATGATTAATTAGGCTAATTGATGTTTTAGAAATGTTAATTGGGTTATTAATTGTTTATTACACTTAGGTTAATTAATTGTGGAATTTGGAATTTTATAAGTTAATTAATTTGGGCTTATTTTGGAAATTGGGCCTTATAAGTTGTAATTGGGCTTTTGGGCTTGGTTGTACAAAGTAAGGTTTAGGTCAATTTGGTTGGATCCAATTGGGCCCAAAACCGCATCCAAAAAGTCCAATTATGACTTAATGGACCTTAATTATTTAATTGGGCGTAATGGGCCAAAATTAATTTAAAGGCTTATGGGGTAAATCCCGGATTGGATTTTGGTTATTCGGTTTGACCCGAGTTGACCAAAAGTCCACGCCTTAAAGAAATTAATTAAAAGCCCATTGGACTTTAATTAAATAAACGTTGGACGTTAATCGGGCTTTGAGACCCGTTACGATTAAATTTGGAATTTAAGTCGTAAAGGTTCATTAATAAAAGTGTAATATTTAATTTGGAATTAAATAGTGAATTGGAATTAAATGCGTATTAAATTGGATTTAATGTTGTAGTTTAATTTAATTCAAGAATTCGTACTTTGAGTACTTATTCGCAAAAACGAGTTTGACTCGAGCAAAAAAATCAAATCGTTGTTTGAACATTGGATGATCACTAATTATCAGATTAATTAATTGGATTAGATTGATTGATAACATGCTTGTATGAATACATGGTTGCGATGCATGAATAATGTATATCGGATGGATATTAGAAGGGTGAGGCAATTTTAGAAATTGTTGTAATAAATTTGATTTATTAATTGGACCTGCGTGTCCAGCCTTATCACCTCTATACTCTTTGTATTCTCTTCTCACATATTCCTCTCAATGTAAATGAGGTTTCTTTAGAAGTGTAGTGTAATGGGTAGAAGTAAATACATGTGCTAGCTTTGGAGAGAGAAAATGAGAGATTTGATCTATGATCAATGTAAAGTATCCATCCGCATATCATTATTATTTTATTTCAAATGCGCTTTATTATGTGGTTAGAATGCATGTTTAAGGGTGTATGATGATGATACCTTAACAAAGATAATAAATTGGTTGCCAATTTGCACGCGAAAAACCCTCGTTCAATATTAAGCGTCTTTCCTTCCATTGAGTGATTCTCACTCAAGATCCTAGACGGCATTGGTTTGTTGGCCAAAGTCAAGGCATTTTTCTGTCGAAGATGTGTTTGAATCACGAAGGCTTTGTTCCATATCGGTGTCTTGTCCAAGTTGTGGTTTGTTGGCCAAAGTCAAGACCACTTCTTGTCCATCGACATTGATTACGAAGCTTTCCATGGTCAATGGGTCGCGCTTGACTGGGATCACTAAGTTTGTTGTGCCAAAGCCAAGGCTTAGTTGATTCAGAGGAAAAAGGTTAGGTAATACATTGGATGTATTGGCATATATATGATATATGTTTCGGACTTGGACGTTCTCCTACCGGATCTAGGAATTGGATTGGATCCAATTGATCTTAGAGATCTACCTAGTTAATTATCATACAATTTGTTGGCCAAAGTCAAGATTGTGTGATATTTAACGGGATCCTAGCCCACTAGGAAACGCGGTTTCCCGAGTACTCGACAGAGGGTTAGAGGCTCGCCGAAAAATAGTGGGAGGCAAGAATTGAATTTGCAATATTCGTTCAATTACTCGCCATACGTGCTCAATCACAAATTATTTCGTCGTTAGATTAAATGTTAGTTGGACTAATATTTAAATTATTGTTTTTTAATTAACAGTTGGACTGTATTATAGTTGATTATATAATTGGATTATAGTAATCAATATATTTGAATTAATTAATTTCAATTTACAGTTGATTTTATAATTGAATTATAGTAATCAATGTAATTGAGGTTAATTAATTTAAATTATATTTGATTGTATAGTTGGACTATGATAATCAATATAATACATAGTACCACAAATCGTTGATTAAATAGTTGGACTATTAGAATCAAGATATAATTGAATTATTGACATTTAAAACATAATCCTGGGGAAAATGTGTTTAAATGATTTAATTTTCAAATTGGGAATAAAGTTTCAGGATGGTCCTGGAAAATAATAAGTTATTTTATTTGATAAAATAATATATATTAAGCTTAAAGCCCGAAGTTAAGCAAATAGTAGAACATGATATTTGGAATATTCATGTAATGATAACTTTAGTGCTTAATCCATTATACTTGTCAAGTAGACTCCTTAATTTCTGAATCAGAATTAAGGAATAGATCCTTAAAGTATGATAATGAAATTGAAGGATTTTCATGGATCTGTTTTAGATCTTTGAAATACTATAATTGCAATAAATAATTCTTGGAGAATTAATGACTATTCTCAATGAGACAAAGTCAAACTTTGCAATTAGGCAAGTAGCGCAAGCCGCACCTTACTTCGATATTCTAGAAACCCGAGGCTTGGCCAAAGGCTTCTAGAATATGAAAAGGGCAAATGAAAAATCATTATAATCTCCTGGGAAGATAAATGACATATCCAGAATGTCTGCCTAAATGTGGCAAACGGGATCACGGAAGCGTGACTGCCGTTTGGGCAAAGCAGACATGGAGGAATTGAAGACGAGCAAGGCTCTGACTTCAAATATAGTTGTCATAATTATGTTAACTACTAGTATTGAAATTGGATTTTAAGTACTTAGTGTGGTACATAAATATATATTGATGTTCAGAATCTGTTTTGAACAGGATACTGACTTCTATTGAGATTATATCTGCGAATTAAAAACGAGACGAAAGTCGTTATTTTAACCGTAGATACCAGAATTTAGGAACTACCTTCGGGTATGTACTTAAATTAGGAAACTGTTATAATGTAACTAGTTTGACTAGATACATTATCTCTATATCAGTGTTTAACCCGCTGCGGGTGAACCTTTATATTATTGAACACTAAAGTGTTTTATTATATAAATATGATATTGAGATAAACACATTAGATGTGAATAACAGAATTTATATTTTGGATATAAATAAATCTCAAATATATAACATGACAAATAAATAGCTCAAACTGATTTGATCAATTAAGAAACTTAAAAGTGGCATAGTTGTCAAGGACACTATTAAACAAGAATCGTATATCCACACTTTCGAAGAGTGGGTACTATGACTAATTTGATCCAATCAAATAAAGTCTACGAATCTAGTTTATTGGGCAAAATGCCTAAAACACTATTTACTTGGTAAAAGTGTAAATGCCACCGATTTGTTAGCTCTAGTTCATAGTGAAGCAAGTGGGCCCATGTCTAGCTAGGCTAGATATGGATATGAATATTTCGTGACCTCTACAGATGTGGCATCGCGTTATGGTTATGTGTTTCTTTTGAAACACAAATCGGAAACTTTTAAGTTTCGACACGAAATAGACAAACAGATCGGCTAAAGTATTAAACCGTCACAGTAAGACCGTAATGGAAAATACTTAAGCAATGAGTTTCTAATATACTTGAAAGAGTATAGTATTTTTTCAAAGAGGACTCCTCCCGGAACACGTCAGTTTGACGATGTGTCCGAACAGGATTAACCGAATTTTGCTAGACATGATAAGGTTAATCACGAGTCGCTCTGAACTACCATTTCCTTCAACGGATAAGCTTTAAACAGTGCAAGAAATTATTTTGAATAAGGTTCCATAATAATCTGTTTGACAGATATCATATTAGATATGAACGGGAAAGAAACCGGGTTTCTCATTCCTTTAGATTTGGGTATACTAGGTATATGTTTGGATGATACCAAACAAGAACCCAAATTAGATAAGTGCTGAATGTAAGTTATCCTAGGGATACTATAAGTATTGTACTTATACACCTCACAAGAGAACAATTAGATTGTTGCTCGAATACACAAGAACCGCGTAGGTCGGAGAGAATCAGAAAACAACATGGGGTATGGGTTTCTGATCTCACCTCATAAAGATGTCTATCTTATTGAGGAATACCAACTGACTACGTATGAGGAAGTTATACAAGGTATCGACTCCCTATTATGGCAAAGTGCCATGAGTCCGAAGTGGATTCCATGTATATCAACTAGTTTGGATACTAGTTGATGTACCACAAGGCATTGTGCCTAGGCATGGCAAATAGACCCGGACCCGGGCCCCCGGATCCGTAAAAAAAAATTACGGATCTGGTTTTAAATTTTATAGACCCGCAATGTACCGGGTCTGGTTGTTTCCGGGCCCGGGTACCCGGGACCCGGTACATTCAAAAAAAAAAAAAAACCAAAAAACCAAAAACAAAAACAACATAACCCAAGTACCATGTACCCAACCCTTATCAAATTTCTAATGTATTCAAAATTATTGTGATATTGTTATTTGTTAATACTTAATAGAGTTGAAAAAAAGAAATTAAAAAAAAAACAGTGGAGTTGCGGTACCCAGGTCCGGTTGCGGGTATACCCGGGTCCATCCCAGGTAGACCCGGGTCCGGACCCGGAAGCGTTTTTCCGGGTCCACTGCCGGACCTGGGCCCCTAAAAAAACTTGCGGATCCGGATCCGGGTCCATACGGACCCGGGTCCGGATCCGGAAATTACCATCCCTAATTGTGCCTATTGGTACTATATAAGTCTTCAAGGAAGACATATATGGATGGCAACATACCAACGTATAAAGCTAGGCTTTTAACGGAAAGGTATCGTTATCAACATTGTGTTGATTACGATTCAACCTTTTACCTGTTGCCACGGTAAATCCATTTGGATAATGCTTGTTATTCGATCCATGATTGGATTAAAGCAAGCATTAGGTTCTTGGAATTATCGTTTTTATATAATCATAATGATTTATGATTTAATTCAAAACGAAAATGATTCTTGTGTAAATAAGAGGGTTAGTGGGAGCGCACTGACAGTGGCTGTCCTATAAAATAATGATAATATGTCATTTCTTGGAAATGATATTCCCATAAAATAAATATCGGCGAAAGCTTGGCTTTCGAAAAACTCTCCGTGGAACCGTACATTGAAAAATGTACGCGGCCTGGTGTCTCATACGCTTTGAGCATATGGATTCACAAACAGGCCAATCCGAGTGATAGTCACTGGATTGATATTAAGAACATCCGTTAGTTTCTTAGAGAACTAAGGATGTTGTCTTAGTCTATGGAGAAGGAGAACTTGAAGTGACTGGGGTCACTGTAGCAAGTTTCATATAACCGATAAAGACGACTAAAGTGGCAAAGGTACTATACAATTTGAATAATGGTACAGTGAGCTGGAAATCTTCCAAGCAAAATACTGTTACCGAATAAACAACAAATGTGAGTTAATTGCTGCAGCTGAAGCAGCAATAAAAGCCATCTGGGTCAATAACAAATCTAATTAGATTAGATATAGTTCTGTTAGCAGCTGAGCTAGGCGTCAGCACAGGCTAAAGAATTAATGGTCTCATCAACGATCCATATACATACTTCGATATTCATCTGATTCGTTCGGATCATACATCGTGGTGATGTGATGATCGAATAAATCGCATCAAGATGATATTCATACAAATCCGCTGACGAAAGCATTTCTCAGTAATTTGAGCCAACCGTACATAGTTCGAGTGTCAGAGACTCGAGTGACTGGCTATAGGCCAAGTGGGAGATTGTTGGATAATTATGACCCATAGCGTCACTATTTGTACAGATCATGGTGTTGTTGTACAAATTAACTATGTGACAAAGGAGATTGCACTCTTATCATTTGTGATTAGATCACCTAGATGTATAAATGATGAGAGGTCCCTATGATTTGTTCCTGGACGGAGAATGATATGAGACAGTATCAGTCCACGAAGGATAAATCATTAAATATCCATAGTCAGAGTATTATCGAGATTGGACATCGATAAATACGTAAAAGACTAGTATTACACTTATGCGCGTTTGTGAGGGCACAACGACATAGTTCTCATATATTTGGGTATAAGACACTCAAGTGTAATAGGAGGTTGTGTTTTACCGATGGTACCGGAAACAGCTTCTCTCTGGATAGACCCCCCGCGGAATCCCATTGGTAGTATGACTATGTGTCTATGGGAGTCTGCAATCAGGGTAGGTGTATTTGGTCTTAACCTGAGACTTGCACCGCTAATTCTTACGACAATCAATATACTTTAGTTGAGGTCGTCCATGACTTTAACTGGTTCTGTGTACGCCAATGCTGGGTATATTGAGAATCGTAGAGTGTTGGGTGTGATGTTAAGATGGAAGTATCACTCCAGTCATATGGAGATGATGGTCACATAGGATACATAACTCGTTCTCTTAAATGCTCGAGCTATCGGGATATTATGACTAGGTCATGTATATCCGATTATAGAGACTAGTTTCCATACCTCCGATATGTGCTTCGTACGGGGCAGACACAATTCCAGCCCCAGGCCTAACACGTGAACATCCGATACTGGACAGAAATACGCAATACTTCGGTATACTACGCTTGATATAGATCTAATATTCCTATAAGGATATTTCTGGAGAATTGGGTAGGCATGACGTTTTGCTAGAAGCCAACCTTATCTTGTAAATCGGTATAAATGTAGTACGAGGTACTTACGTGTTCGGATAGTCCGACGACCGTATTTACTGCCAACATAGACGGGGATCTCATGGGTCGCTTCCCGAAGATTCACCGATGATGTATGACTCGCACTTTATTAATCTGAGATTAATTAGAAGAGAGAGAAAATTAATCTGTGATTAATTACAGATATATTTTATCTGGGATAAAATATTAATTAAAGAGAGAGAACGATTAATTTGAAATTAATCGATAAAATAATATATTTGATATATTATACGAAATTGGATTTCGACGCGAAATTAAAATTAGATTTTAATTCGGGCGAACGAGTTAATTTAGAATTAATTCGTTAGCGACGTGAATAGTGATTTTGCTAGGCGTAATCGTTTAATTGCGTCGCGACGGAAAATTTGTTAATTTGGAATTAGCGAACCCGAGCCCGGGATTATTTGCGAGCGCATTCGCATTTCGAATGCAAGTCAAATCAAACGTCAAAATCGCTAGTCACATCAAGCGTCAAATCAAATGTCACTTTGAGTGATGTGACAAGTTGTCACTTGATTTGAGTGATTGATGTAGTAGTTGAAAATCACTTTTTGCTTTTTTGCTTTTGACTTTTTGGTTTATGGAAAAGTAAAAAGTTTTTGGTAAATGGTTTTATTATTTTTTGGAAAATATAAAAAGCCATATACACCTTTTTCTTTTCAACTCTCTCTCTCCTCCTTTACGCATTTCTCTTCTCCCCCTCTTTCCCTCCTTCTTCCTCTCACGGTTTGGAACTGTTTTCTTCCCAATTTTTCTGGTTATTACCGAATTAAAAGGAGAAGCAAGGAAGAAGACTTAGTGCTAGCACACCTTGGGTTATAAAAAGGTGATAGGGAAATGATTTCTTGAGCATGGAATCAATTTTTGGAGCTTGAAGCTTGGAGCTTCAATGGAGGTCTTCAATGGCCGATTTTGGAGGAGCCAAAACAGACCAAAACCGAGCAGTCCCTGCAGTTCTAGGAGGCCACTGCCGCGAGTTTGAGAAGCTTGAAGACTCGTGTTCATCGTGTTGCAAGATCCGGTCAGTGTGAGTTTATTCCGCACCTCATTTGATGTGTATTCATGCGTTTTCTTGCTTGATTTCATGATCTTGGGACCTAATTAGAAACCAACAGAAGGAAGTACTGGGAAAAAAATAGACCTAGATGAGGAAGTGTCTCGAGAAGAGAATTCTGATCAAATTGACATGTCTCAGAAGGAACAAGAACTAATAGAACAAAAATCACTTCAAGAAACACAACTACTTCATAAGTCACTTAGGGAGTCTCGCATGCCACTGAGGTACACCATAGTCAATCAACAAGATTTTGAATCTCTTATGATTGGTGAATCGATTTATGTTGATGACCCAAAAAACTATGAAGAAGTAATGTTAGAGATTCACTCTTCTAGATAGCTTGAAGCTATGAATTCTGAAATGGAATCCATGTATTCTAATCAAGTGTGGACACTTGTTGATTCTCTAAAGGAATTATTCATATTGGGTGTAAATGGGTCTTCAAGAGAAAGATTAGAAATGATGAAAAAGTAGAGACTTATAAAGCTAAACTAGTGCCAAAATGATATACTCAGAAACAAGACGTTGATTATGAGGAGACGTTTTCACCTATGATAAAATCCATTTGAATTCTCTTAGTTATAGTAGTTTACTATAACTATGAGATTTGGCAAATGGATGTAAAAATAATGTTTCTAAATGGATTTCTTGAGGAATATATTTATATGAAACAACCATAAGGTTTTACACCTAAAGGTGATAGTCATAAAGTATGAAATTTCCAAATATCTATATATGGTCTAAAACAAGCATCTATGAGTTGAAATTTACGATTTGATGATGCAATCAAAAAGTTTGGTTTCATAAAAAATGTAGATGAGCCATGTGTTTACAAAAAGGTAAGTGGGAATGCCATAATTTTCTTAATATTATATAGGGATGACATATTACTATTGGGAAATGATGTCGCTATGATGACTTCAGTCAAAGTTTGGTTATCCAAAACGTTCTCAATAAAAGACTAGGGAGAAACAACCTACATTCTTAGTATAGATAGATCTAGAAGAATGATTAATTTATCCCAAAGTATGTACATAGAAAATATTATCATGAGATTCAATATATTGGACTCTAAGAGAGGTTTTTTGCCTTGTAGGCATGAAATTCATCTATCTAGATCGATGAGTCCCAAGACACCTCAAGAAAGGGCACATATGAGTCAAGTACCGTATACATCTACCATAGGTAGTCTCATTTATGTCATGTTATTTATGAGACCAGGCATTGTATTTGTAGGAAAAGATTTCCTTATGCAGCAGAAACGTCTTAGGCACACGGATCGGACTTGAAAAGTTTTTCTACCTTTCCCTTCAAACTGCCAAACGTTACTGCCACCACCGCTAAAATTATGTTTCGGTTTTAGATAAAATTCCAGCCCCAAAATAGCCCTGGAACAGTCCTTGAACAGCCCCAAATAGCCGGACAAAAACTGGACTGTTTTGGACTCGATTCGCGTCCAACGAACTACAAAAATAGCCCCTGAAATACGTGGACTAAGGCTGCATTTGGTTCTAATATTTCACTTGAAAACAGACCCAACACAGGCCCAAAACACCAAAAAATATTCCCCAAAAAAACTGGATTAAAACAAAACTAAATCGAGTTCCGTTTCACCAAGTATAGGGGCGAAAATGAGCAAAAATAATGCTCACTGCCATGAGCAACAAGAATGAGATGAAAATGATTATTTGTTCGACACCACAAATTCTTTCAAACTATATCTCGTTACCAACAGAAACTTGTGTGGGCAAGACTCACTAAACAATGCCTAAACGATTTAGAGATTTAAACACACTTGATATTTGTTTTTAATTTCTTCTTTTTCTTTCTTTTGGTTTGTCTCAACTTTTGAGAGAGAATGAAGAAGAATAAGATGGAGGCTAGGGTTAGAATGAAAGGCTTAGGCAAAAAGAAAAATAAATCTTCTTTTTATACCTAGGGTTATTTGTTTCCAAAACAAACAAAACACTTCCCCTTTTTCCACCTCCAAAATTCGGCCAAGGCATAGGAAAAATATTAATTTTGCAACTCTAATATTAACTTTCCATAAAGAAAATATATGTTACAAAAATAAATATTTAATTAACATTTTGAAAGTCATAACTTCCAAAATAATACCAAGGGTTTTCAAAACCCAAAAATTGGAAATTCCAACTTTAGTCTTATTAAATTATGTCAAATATAATTTAATTTTATTCATTTTAATAATTATCATATAATTACTAAAACCATATATTAACTTTTAATATATAGTTCCAAGTGCGACAAAATAATATTATTAATCATATTAATATTATTTATACCTTAGTGAGTATATAATTGGACTATCCAATTATACTAAATCCGCTATAGTAAATCGAGCTAGCACGAGGATCAAAAGGACCTTCGGTTCTGAGCTCCAAAAA
This sequence comes from Zanthoxylum bungeanum, assembly GCA_019454045.1. NCBI lineage: Eukaryota > Viridiplantae > Streptophyta > Magnoliopsida > Sapindales > Rutaceae > Zanthoxylum > Zanthoxylum bungeanum. Next base: position 67,599 of record SKCR01035505.1, read on the forward strand.
TCTTGAAATATTAATTAAGCTCTTAATTAAATATTCTGAATTATTAACTCCGGGTTATTCCACTAAAAACCCGAAGTTGCACTCTCGTTGCCGCAGATGATATATTAAGCCGAACCAAGTTGGTGTCCATCAATAAAGCCACTACATACGAATTGACCCTTCACGAGTATCTCGTAATTAGAGCCGGGTCATAATGTCTGTTATACCCTTCTAATTATTTATACTTTAAGTACCATTGATTCTCTAATGAACGATTTATTCATAACCATTATGAATTTTAATCTTTTTATTCGTAATAGAAAGACTTGAGCGCTCAAACCATTCAAGTACCGAATCAACCCTTAAGAAAGATACTCATCTATTTCTCGCAAGAATGAGTAAACTCCATATCTATGTAAAATGTTCCCAACTACAGAACAAACCATGTCCCCAAAGTACATAGCTATTGGTCGAGACTGTTACACCAACCTCACCTTTGTAAATCAGAGGACATAACCTGCCATGCAGGAGTTCATAGTACACTCAGGATTAAGATCAATCCATATATGACCATCTAGTAGATCGAAATGATTTTCTTTGCTTAACGGATATTATAAGAAAGTCATTTCCATTTGGATCTAGTCCTATATGATCACATCATACAAGGTGCCTCTATTCTCATGTCTCTACATGGACGATCCTGGATCAAGGTCGCTATACAAATATAGAATGGACCGTATCTATAGATAAACCACAAACAAAGTACCTGCTTTATTTGCTCTCTATGGACTATTTAAGATTACTAACTTCAGACTTAAATCCTCTTGTGTATGACATTCATACACTAAGTCTGAAGGCACATAAGTAATCTAGAGTATTCTAGAAAATTTATAATATGCGAAAATTAAAAAAACACTTTGATAAATGAATAATGCATCATTTTATTTCAAAACATATAAAACCGTTTACATAATTTGCAGCTCTAGGGTATACATCCCAATAATCTCCCACTTTCACTAGAGCATATGATACATGTCACGTAATCCTAGACCATCTAGGTGACCTTCAAACACTTTAGCCGACAAGGTCTTTATAAACGGATCAGCTAGGTTTTCTGCGGATGCAATCTTTGTGACAATATCGTCTCCTCTCTGCACTATCTCCCTGATGCGATGATATTTTCTCTCTATATGCTTTCCCATCTTGCAGCTTCTTGGTTCTTTTGAATTTGCCACTGCACCACTATTATCGCAATAAAGTGTGAGTGATCTATTCATATCTAGAATAACTTCTAGATTTCCCAAGATTTTACGGAGCCAGACTGCTTCCTTAGCTGCTTCACAAGCTACTACATATTCAGCCTCCATGATGGAGTCATCAATGCAAGATTGCTTTATACTCCGCCATACTATAGCCCCACCACCTAGGGTAAACACTGATCAAGATGTTGATTTCCTAGAATCAACATCTGTCTGAAAATCAGAGTCCGTATATCCCATCAGGATCATATCCTCACAGGAATATACAAGCATATAATCTCTCGTTCTCTTAAGATACTTGAGAATGTGTTTCACAGCCACCCAGTGATCCAATCCTGGGTTCGACTGAAACCTGCTGACTACTCCCACTGCAAAATAGATGTTCGATCTCGTGCATAACATAACATATATGAGACTACCAACTGCTGAGACATGTGGGATATGTCTCATTTCCTCAACATCTTGAGTTGTCTTAGGAGACTGTTCCTTTGACAAATGAATTCCATACCGATAAGGCAGATTACCTTTCTTGGAATTCTGCTTCCCAAATCGCACAAGGATCTTGTCGATATAGGATGCATGAAACATAGCTAACATTCGTTTCTTGCGATCCCGAAGTATCTGAATCCCAAGAACATAACTGGCCTCTCCCAAATCTTTCATTTTGAATTAGTTAGCTAGCCATGTTTTCACATCTGATAATATCTTTATATCATTCCCAATGAGTAAAATATCATCGACGTATATAACAAGAAAAATCACCTTCCCGTTAATGATGCACTTGTTTACACAAGGCTCATCAATATTTTGCTCAAAATCATAAGACTGTATCGTGGTATCAAATCTTATATTCCAAGATCGAGATGTCTGCTTAAGTCCATAAATGGACATTTGCAGCTTGCAAACCTCTTGCTCTTGACCTTGGGATATGAACCCCTCTGGTTATATCATATAGATAATCTCATCAAGATTTCCATTCAAGAATACAGTCTTGACGTCTATTTACCAAATTTCATAGTCATAATATGCGGCAATGGATAGAAGAGTGCAGATGGATTTGAGCATGACTATTGGCGAGAAAGTTCCCTCATAGTCAACTCCCTCTTTCTAAGTATAACCATTGGCCACTAGCCTAGCTTTGATGGTCTGTACCTTCCCATCTGCTCCTCTATTCTTCTTGTAGATCCACTTGCAACCTATGGGTTTCACCCCATCAAGTTGGTCTACAAGTTCCCAGACCGAGTTAGAGTACATAGACTCTATCTCTAGGTTTATGGCTCTGAGTCATTCCTCTTTATCAGAATCATCCATTGCACTACGATAGGTCAATGGATCATCCACACCATCGCTGGATGCGACAAATTGTGCCTCTCCAACTCCAAGATAACGATCAGGTTATCGTACAACCCTCCCACCACGTCTAGGCTGTAGATCATTCCGATGAGCTTGCATCTGACGCTCAGATGTCGAAGGTGTTATGTATTTGTCAACTATCATTGACGATGATGTGCTGGTCAAACCAGGAAGTAACTCATCGAGTAACACTTTACTTTGAGGCTTAACTCCCTCATATAGTTCTTCTCTAGAAACGCAATATTTTTCGATACAAACACTTTATTATCTTCAGACCTATAGAAGAATCTACCCCTAGTCTCCTTAGGATAGCCTAAAAATAGGCACACCTGAGAACGTGGCTCCAATTTTGTAGTATTATTCTTCAGCACATGTGCTGAACACCCCCATATACGGAAATGTCACAAACTAGTTTTACGACCAATCCACAACTCTAAGGGACTCTTAGGAATAGACTTAGATAGAACTACATTAAGGATATGCATTGCAGTTTGTAGTGCATATCCCCAGAACGAACTAGGTAGTGAGCTATAACTAAATATAGATCTCATCATGTATAGTATGATCTGATTTCTCCTCTTTGCAACACCATTTTGATGTGGTGTTCTAGGTGCTGTGAGCTGGGATACTATCCCATGCTCAACTAAGAATTCCTCGAAATCTCTGTGAAGGTATTCTCCTCCATGATCTGATCATAGAGTTTTGATTATTTTACCTAACTGGTTCTCAACCTCAGCACGATACTCTTTGAAATTTTCAAAAGTATCTGACTTGTGCTGCATTAGGTAAACATACCAATATATGAAATAATCGTTCATAAATATGACGAAGTATTCATAACCACCTCGGGCTCTTACATTCATCGGTTCGCAAACGTCCGAATGTATTAGCTCAAGTGGTTGACTGACTCTTATACCTTTTCCAGTAAAAGGTCTCTTGGTCATTTTTCCTTCTAAACATGATTCGCAGATTGGTAAAGTTCCGAGCTTTAACTGCTTTAAGGCTCCGTTCTTTATCAATCTATCTATTCGGTCAAAGTTGATATGACCAAGTCTAAGATGCCACATATATATGTCATCGTGAGAAATCTTTTGCCGTTTAGTTTTAGGTTTCTCAACCTTAAATATTTCAGCGTTGGGCAGTGACCTATGTGATTACGGTCTTAACACATACAAGTTATTTTCTGAGTTTCCTGTGCATATGGTTAATCCATTTCTACCAATAATAACTAAATTTCTATTAAAAGAAACTGAATATCCATCATCCAAAAGTTTAGAAACAGAAATCAAATACTTGCGAAAACCAGGAATGAATAACATATTGTTCAAATTTAAATAACTATTATTTGTAAAATTTAAACTAGAAACTCCCATTGCACTTGCTGAAACGACATCCCATATCCCGACCCTCATAGTGTAGTCACCTTCAGCAAGGTCCCTCCATGAGTCAAGTAGCTGCAAAGAAGAACAAACATGGTTAGTGGCTCTAGAATAAAAAATCCAAGTGAATTTATCATCCTCCACTAATAGAGTTTCGATAACGAGTAAATCATATTTACTTATATCATTTTTCTCCTTCAGCTCAACAAGGTAATTAGGACAATTCCTTTTCTAATGCCGTACTTTTTGCAGTGGAAATACTTTCCCTTAGGCTTGGCATCCTTGGAGCCTTTCTTGTTATTCTTATTTTTCATGGGCTTAGTCTTAGCCTTCCCAGTGCTATTCTTCTTCATCTTTGCAGATTTGGAAGACTCGGCAACATTTACCTCAGTACTGGACTTACGAGGATCCATAAGCATGGACTCGTAGTGGGTGAGCTCATTAACCAGCTAGGTCAAAGTAAAAGTCAACTTGTTCATAACATAGTTGCATTTAAACTGCAGGAAACTCTTCAGAAGAGTTTCCATAATCATGGTCACCTGGCTACGCTTGTCAATACGAGCTCCATGGGTTTCAGCAGTGTTCAGAAAGATCATCATCCTCAAGACGTGCTCTCGGACTGATGTCTCATCTTTCATCCTAGCAGTCATTGCTGAGACCATGGCCTCATGACGTTGACGCTTCGAAGGCTGCCCGAACATGCCCTGCAATGACTCTATCATCTGAGATGCTAAAGCCATAGGTTCATGCTTTGTAGTAAGAACCTCAGACATCACTGCTAGCAAGTAGCATCGGGCTTTCTTATTAGCTGTGACCCATTTTTGGTAGGCATCGCGCACAACTTGGCCAACATTTCTGGATGGCTCAGGAGGACACTCCTCCGTTAGGACAAACTTTAGGTCTTCGCAGACCAAGATGGCGTCCATGTTACTTTTCTACTTAATATAGTTTTCTCTCATTAATTTTTCATTTGAGAGTATTGAAATAATTGGAGAAACCATGGCTGAAAAATGAAATAAACATGCATTTAACATTTATCGCATATTAAAATCATCAAACAATTTTGGCATAAAATTAAACATGATGCATGAACCATGAATAACGAATTAGAAACCTAAGAGAATTAATATGCCACAAAAATCTATCATCCCACAAGTAAGTGCCACCGTAGGGTAGGTCAAGTACTTGCATGATAGATTGAGACAATCTCAATCGATTAATATATACAAGAATAACTCTTATTCATATATTAACCAACTACCATTTGATTCGATCAAGGAATTTCATTAACAGTTAATTATTCCTTTGTGAGTGTGACCCGCCGTTTCGGGATCCTTGGACTTAACAAGTGAAGTGTCGCTGTAGGGTAGGTCAGTTCACAAGATACATATAGAATCTCTATCCTCTCGAATCCAAACCTGATATTGACCCAAAATGGACACCAACCGTAGGGGGACGAAAGCAAATCCATCTCGAGGCGCCTTTTGAATCTCACATTTTCGGACTAACAACAGAGATCGCGGGATATACTGTCGTATATCCCTCTCCCACTCACTATTTTGAGTTTTAAGGTTTCTATTTATAAAATATCTAATATTTTAAATTAACTAGTGTGAATAAATTTATGGCGGCTAAATCATAACTCTTATTTACACTAGTATATTATTAGTGACCTAACCAATTTTAACTCTTAAACATTGTATCACTAATTTCCATTAGTCTCTACTAAATGTATTACTCAATTAAACTAATTTAATTAGTGCGGTATTAACAACCAATTATATTTTAACTTTTAAAATACTAGAACACTAATAGGTTTAAAATTTTAGAATCCTAAAAAGGTCAAGATTTATATTAAACTATTTAATTAATCTTAGTGCGTTATAAAATCCAATGGTACGTGGAATTGTATCCCGAGTGTAGACCACATTACCGTCCATTCGGATTCGGCTATGGAATTTATGTCCGGGTTTCCATCCTATATACCAATGGAATTTATTATACATTAATTAAGCCCAATATATTAGGATTAAAATTTTAAACCTTAAAACTAATTAATCCAATTAATTATTTTTCCATGCATATCATATTCTAATTTAAACATTTTAAATCACATAAAATCATATTTCATGTTTATAATGATAATGCATCTAAATCATGTTATAGCATGTGAAATGCAAGAGTATGCACCCTAAGTTATGTGACATGTTATTCAAAAAATTTGAATTAAACATACATATAACATAAAAAATATTTGGCATTGACCGGACTCTTATTTTTCCTTATACTAATCTAATTAGTACAAAAAAATACACAAGGCATCCCTTGGTCTTCAAATCACGCTCCAAGGTGGTGTTGGCTCCTTTTGCAACTTCGGTGCTCCAAATTACAACAATTGAAATTTTACATTGGAAAATAAAAATACAACAATTGTAAACAATGGCCTTATGGCCTTATATCTAAAAAAGAAAACCAACATTAAAATAAGAGCTGGAAAAATTTACGACCAATGCAAAATCCATTCATCACATGAAAAACAATAAACATTCATCATATGAATATTATTTTGTGCCTACTCATCTAAACATGCAAATCAATATTTATAACTCATATAAACATATTAAAAATAGTAACTTTAAATGAAAAAGAGAAGGGTTAAGAACACTTTTCAACCTTGCTCTCGATGCCAATTGTAGGAAACGCTTTCCTTGCGCGGCGGAAACGTCTTAGGCACACGGGTCGGACTTGAAAATTTTTTCTGCCCTTCCCTTTAAACTGCAGAATGTTACTGCCACCACCACTGAAATTTTGCTTCAGTTTTAGACAAAATTCCAGCCCTGAAATAGCCCCGGAACAGTCCCTGAACAGCCCCGAATAGCCTGACAAAAACTGGATTGTTTTGGACTCGATTCGCGCCCAACGCACTGCATAAACAGCCCCTGATATGCGTGGACTAAGGCTGCGTTTTGAGTATGATTTTTCACTTGAAAAAAGCCCCAACACATCCCCAAAACACCACAAAATATTCCCAAAACAAACTTGATTAAAACGAAACTAAATCGAGTTTTGTTTCACCAAGTATAGGGGCGGAAATGAGCAAAAATAATTCTCACTGTCGTGAACAACAAGAATGAGATGAAGAGGATGATTTGTTCGACACCAAAAAGTCTTACGAACTATATCTCGTTACCAACGAAAACTTGTGTGAGCAAAACTCACTAAACAATCCCTAAACGATATAGAGATTTAAACACACTTGATATTTGTTTTTAATTTCTTCTTTTTCTTTCTTTTGGTTTGTCTTAACTTTTGAGAGAGAATGAAGAAGAAGAAGATGGAGGCTAGGGTTAGAATGAAATGATTAGGCAAAAAGAAAAATAAATCTTCTTTTTATACCTAGGGTTATTTGTTTCCAAAATAAACAAAACCCTTCACTTTTTTCCACCTCCAAAATTCGGCCAAGGCATAGGAAAAATATTAATTTTGCAACTCCAATATTAACTTTCCATAAAGCTAATATATGTTACAAAAATAAATATTTAATTAACCTTTTGAAATTCATAACTTCCAAAATAATACCAAGGGTTTCCAAAACCCAAAAATTGGAAATTCCAACTTTAGTCTTATTAAATAATGTCAAATATAATTTAATTTTATCAATTTTAATAATTATCATATAATTATTAAAACCATATATTAACTTTTAATATATAGTTCCAAATGTGACAAAATAATATTATTAATCATATTAATAATATTTATACATTTGTGAGTATATAATTGGACTATCCAATTATACTAAATCTGCTGTAGTAAATCGAGCTAGCACGGGGACTAAATGGACCTACGATTCCGAGCTCCAATAATCTCGAAATATTAATTAAGCTCTTAATTAAATATTCTGAATTATTAACTCCGGGTTATTCCACTAAAAATCTGAAGTTGCACTCTCGTTGCTGCAGATGATATATTAAGCCGAACCCAGTCGGTGTCTATCGATAAAGTCACTACATATGAATTGATCTTTCATGAGTATCTCGTAATTAGAGCCGGGTCATAATGTTTGTTATACCCCTCTAATTATTAATACCCTAAGTATCGTTGATTCTCTAATGAACGATTTATTCATAACCATTATGAATTTTAATATTTTTATTCGTAATAGAAAGACTTGAGCGCTCAAACCGTTCAAGTACCGAATCAACCCTTAAGAAAGATACTCCTCTATTTCTCACAAGAAGGAGTGAACTCCATATCTATGTAAAACGTTTCCAGTTACAGAACAGACAATGTCCCCAAAGTACGTAGCTATTGATCGGGACTACTACACCAACTTCACCTTTGTAAATCAAAGGATATAGCCTGCCATGCAGGAATTCATAATACACTCAGGATTAAGATCAATCCATATATGACCATCTAGTAGATCGAAATGATTTTCTTTGCTTAACATATATTATACGAAATTCATTTCCATCTAAGTCCAGTCCTATACGATCACATCATACAATGTGCCTCCATTCTCATGTCTCTACATGGATGATCCCGGATCAAGGTCGTCATACAAATATAGAATGGACCGCAACTATAGATAAACCACAAATAAAGTACCCACTTTGTTTGTTCTCTATAGACTATTTAAGATTACTAACTTCAGACTTAAATCCTCTTGTGTATGACATTCATACACTAAGTCTGAAGGCACATAAGTAATCTAGGGTATTCTAGATAATTTATAATATGCATCATTTTATTTGATGCATCATTTTATTTCAAAATATATAAAACCGTTTACATAATTTGCAGCTCTAGGGCATACATCCCTACAATATTTGATGTTAGTGTAACAAGTATATTCCAGTTCGATCTAGGAGAAAGTCATTGGATAGCAGTCAAGGCAATCCTCAAGTACTTAAGAAGAACTAAGGACATGATATTGACTTACAGATCACCAGAACTAAAAAAAGAAGGGTTTATGGACTCAGACTTTTAGACAAACACTGATGATTATAAGTCAACATCTAGATTTATTTTCTTATGTAATATGTGAGCATTCAATTGGAAAAGCGCCCAACAGTCCACTATTGCTACTCAACTACTAAGGAAGAATATATAGTAGCTTCAGAAGGTGTGAAAGAAGTAGTTTGGATAAAGAAGTCTGTTACTGAGCTAGGTGTGGTTCTAAAAATTGAACGAGTGTTCCCATTGAACTGCGACAACAATGAGGCTATAACACATGTCAAGGAACCAGGGTCACACTAGAAATCCAAACATATTCAAAGAAAGTATCATATATTAAGAAAATATATTGAAGATGGACAGATAGTCGTTTAGAGAATATCGTCAGCTGACAATGTAGCTGACCCACTCGCAAAGGCTATGAGCCAAGATCAAATAGAGCATCATCTTGAGAAGATATGCATATGGTACCATAATAGATGGCTTTATTGCAAGTGAGAGTTTGTTAGAGTGTATGTCCTAAAACCAATTATGGTTTTAAGGCATAATGTTTGTAATATAGTTTATTATTTATTAATAAAATGCATTTGTTCTCTACACATTGTTTCATTCATATTTCATGTATGTGTCCCGAGACATTATGTCAAATAAATATCGTTAATCCAAAATAGTTTGTGATTATGAGAATCGACGATATTTATATGAATAAGTCTCAAAGTTAGTTCTTGGTAAAATGTGATTATTATATGGGACAATAATACATCACTCAACTAATATTGTTGTGTGTCGTCTAGATTAACATTTCATGTTAATAGAATGTATGATGAGTCTTATATCATAAGGACATAAATAATAGATGTTTCATTAGTAGAATGAAATATCGAACATGACCACAGAAGCGTAAGACCACATGGTAATATTATCTAAGGTCATTGATCTTCGTAATAATACATTAGTATCGTTGTTAGGGATATGCCCTATACCCAACTTGTGGATGGGCTATATGTACATGTATTTGCAATATTTTCATTAATTAATAAAATGGTCATCTTTATTATATGTGTCTTACATAAATTATATGAATCATCAAACACTGTAATAAAGCCATTGGAGTAATAAGATGATGGCTTCCACGCCTTATGAGAATCATTACTCTCAAACGTTCCTAGTTATAGTTTTGTGAATAATCTGGGCGTTCACAAAACGGAGAGACTAGCATGAAGATATGATCCACCCTTAAGTGGGGTAGCCGATCTCATAGGCTACTAATGGAGATCCGTCCACTTGGTGTATCACATTGATGCATGAGTTGCTCGTGTCCATCGAACTGACCGCCGAAAGTTTTTACATGGAGTGTTTATCCCATGTGTCTGTGAGAACTTTCATGTATCGATTGTATGACTAGTCCTTAGACTTGAGGTCTTGACAATCTTATGTGTGGATCAAATAACTTTGACATTCTCCTTCCCCAATTCAAAAGATCCAGTCATAAGGGTATGATTGGGTCATTTGTTGAAACACATGAAGTTTTTAAAGATACAACAGAGAATCACCACTCTTTCGGATAATATTTTCTTATAAGAGTAGTATTCCAGTTCGCGGGTTGATGTGTGATCAGTGCTTGAGACTGTGGCTGCAGCGGAAGAATCATGTGAGATTCTTGGGTTAGCACGATTCACGACACTATCAATATCATACATTTGACCATATGAGTAGACATTTTCCATACCCTAGGTCAAAAGGTGGGGATACAATGAGGCGATGGACCATATCACATGTAAATCGCATACATAATGGGCATATATCTTTCTTTCTCATTTGGGGGCCTTGACATGTTGCTAGATGTCAACCCTGGTCATTGAAATCGAACGACCATCTGATCGGAGGATAATTTATGTTCGATTAAATTATCATGATTCATTTCATGTCCAACTTGAGGGGAACCCAAAAGGTCACACACAACAAAGTCGAAATCAATGGTTAACAGTGCACAGTACAAATTTAACAGCATATATGATTGCTGTAGGAATTGTTCATAAATGGTTCAATGTGTTTAATTATTGAACATATCATTTATGAGGTTCCAAAGTGGCTTAGGGATTGGTGAATGACGATAGAGGCACTTTGGGAATTGGAAAAATGAATAAGAAAATAAATAAAAAATCTATGTTTTTTTTGAATTCCAATTCGGCCCAAACTCTTATTAGGGTTTTATAATGTCATTAAACCACTATATTAAGATCTAATGGCTAAGTTTTAATTAACATTTATCCCACATCGGATTCTTAATTAATTTTGTTGTCTTTGGAGCACCTATATAAACCCAAAGAATTCTTTACAAATTTTTACACCAAAACCTTTCATATCTTGGGTTTATATAAGTGAGAAACTCTAAAGTTTAAGAGTAAGCCACTGATATTGAGGATCCTTAAGTCTAATTGAATAGAGGAATCTCAAGTTAAAAGTTTTGAGGTATTTGCCTAGGCTAGCACCATGGGCAAAACACTCGTGCACTCAAGACGTGGTCTTGCCGTTGAGTTTTGGCTTTGGTGTGTGCACCTTTGGAGGCCACACACTTGGGTGGCTCTTTGGAACGTGGAAGAGATTGCTGAGTTCGAGAAAAGCTTGTAGATTGGAGGGAGGACTAGAGGAGTCTTCGGTTCAAGTAAGTTTTTTCTTTCTTTTAATTAGAGTTCTTATGATAGTTAGCATGTTTAGGTTTATGTTCTTTGCATGTTTTATGAGTTTTTATGCTTAGAATATATAGTAACATGCCTAGGCTTGTAGAATAATCAAAACAAATGGGTCTTGGGAAAAGGGATAGCGGCATCATAATTTTTAATTTTCCGCTGCGCACTCGCGGCCGCTTCCCAACAGTGGTATCAGTGCACCGTTTTTGTTTTGATTAGTTCTCTTTCATGTGAACTCGAAATTGGGTGTGTAAAAGCTCGTTGGAAAGCTAACACCCTGAAATTACTTTTAGGCACAAGTTTTGCATGATTTGGTTAAGATTTTAATTGTGAAATTGCATTTAAAGTTCACGTATCTGTAAAAAATGTGAATAGTAAATTTATTTGATTAAAATAAAATGTAATATCATAATTAAATATTAATCAAAGTTATTTAATGCCTACATATTAAAACTCATATGCTTGATGATTCTATGTTTGATTAGAATTGGCATTATTATTTTAGGGTGCAAGCATCTAGAGACTTTCTAAGGAAATAGAGAGTATATTGTTTATCCCTTAGCTAAGTAATTATTCCGTGATGAACTTAGAGATTTATTACCTTTAAGGCTAATAAATATAAATCAATTGTTTATAATAAAATACATTATAAAAGATACAAGTGGGGTGGGACCAAGGCATTAATAAAACTTTCCAAACTAAAGTTAATTTAACCAAATGTATTACTAGAGTTAGATAATGATTTGGTGTCTTACTTCACTCACTACCTTTTTATAGCCAAAAGGAAAAGCTGTGAGACATCTAGATAATCATTTACTCAAAGCTTACCTTAAAGCATATTTAAAGTGTTGGACTAATTTGGAGGATCTATTGTTTATTCCTGTCACCAAGGCAATAAGAGCCTAAGAGGTAAGGATATTTAAGAGAGTTCGCTCCACCCTCCCTCTGGGGAATTTTCAATGGAGGAATCCATTTGACAGTTATTCACTTAAACTTGCTAAAATCCTCAATAATAATTTAAGTCTAAAATTTACCTCCCATTGTAAAGTATAGATCCAAAGGGCTTAAACCGTATTGGCAGGACTAGGCTTTACGAGATTGACCAATACCAATTTGTCCCTAAATTGTACTATTGACAATGGTTTGACTTTTCTGAGTCATAAGACAGAGCGACCCTTAGGCGTGGTCTTATAATTTAGTGGCAAAGATTGGGTGTCCACAAGGACTAGCATAAGCTATGTCATGTTTGATTGCCCAACCCAATGATCAAGAAATTGTGATTTATATCATAAATTGGTTGGGAACCTACCTAATTATCGTATTTTATAACGACCGGCCCTAGTCGGAGTTGTGAAATGATGATAATGGGATCTTTGCCTACAAGAAATCTATCATATTGGGGTTGATGCGATTTGCTTAAAATTTTAAAATAATTGAGTGGGAGAAACTTCATAATATTAAAAGCTTATGTTATTATGAAACATTAATGAAAACATATTCCTAATTTTAATATTCTCTCTTAACATGTGGGTTAAAATATTTCACAAATATTCAAATGGCAAACTGAATATCACTTCATTCCATCCTTGATGAGCATAAGCTCAAATGGGACAACTACAATGACTGATTTAGAAACCTTAAAATTGTCTTACGACAAGAAAAGATTTTCTATGTTCTTGAAAGACCATTTCCCCTGAACCCGCAGAAGATGCTGACCAAAATACATTTGATGCTTGGAAGAAACACGTCGATAATGATGAGCAAGTAGTTTTCATAATGCTTGGCTCTATGTCGGACGAACTTCAGAAAGCTCACGAAGATATGGATGCTCAAACCATCATCTTTCACTTGAAGGAGTTGTATGGAACTTCTGTTCATACCGTGAGATTCCAAGTGTCATGTGCCTTATTCCAAACAAGGTATAAGGAAAGATCAGTTAGTGGACTTGTGCTTAAGATGATTGACCACATTGAAAAATTGGCCAACTTCGAGTTCATCATGGATGATGAGATAGGTCACGATCTAATTCTTCAGTCATTACCAAAAGACTTCTCTAACTTTATTATATAGTTTCATCTGTCTAATAAAGAAGCTACTTTAGCAGAATTGCACAATCTGATAAAGCAAGCAGAGAAGGACTTGAAACCGGAGCTTAAAACCTCTGTCATGCTTACGGGTACGGACCTGAAGCCACGAGGCCCAAATAAAAATAAGGGCAAGGCCAAAGCTCCAGATCACCTAAAGCCCAATGGTAAGGTGGAGAAGAAAAAGGGAAAAGGGAAATGTTTCTTTTGTGGAAATAAAGGTCATTGGAAGAAAGACTGCAGATCCTTGAAAGCCAAGGAAGCTAGGGAAGCCCAAGAGGCCAAGAAACACAATGCTTCATGTATGTTGTATATGATTGAACTATATTCTCAAAACTCTGAACCTTCTACTTGGGTGCTTGACACCGGTTGTAGGACTCACTTGTGTAACAATGTGCAGGGCCTGAGAAACAGTAGGAGACTATGTCATGGGGAGGTTGACTTATGCATGGGTAATGGAGTAAAACTGGCTACATTGTGCGTGGGGACTTATTCATTAGTTTGCCGAATGGTTTAGTTTTATACTTAGAAGATTGTGTTTATGTACCTTCTCTGGTAAAGAACATCATTTCAATTTCTTATTTATGTAATAAAGGCTTTTCATGCCTAATAAGTTGTAATGAATGTTCTATTTATTTCAATGAAATAAAATATGGAGATGGTATTTTGAATAATGGTATTTATGTCTTACAAACTAACAAAGAATGTTCAAGTTCTAATATATACAACGTTAACTCGAATAATCTCAATGAATCACTTTTATGGCACAGTCGCTTAAGTCATATCAATGAAACAAGATTAACTAAGCTACATAAGGATGGGTATTTCAAACCCTTCAATATGAACCTTATGGAACTTGTGAGTCTTGTTTACTTGGTAAAATTACCAAATTACCCTTCAAAGGTAAAAGACAGCGTGCAGTGGAGACATTAGAACTCATACACTCTGATGTATGCGGACCAATGTCAGTCACCGCTAGAGGTGGATTCTCCTACTTCATTACCTTTATCGATGATAACTCACGATATGGGTATGTGTACCTTATGCGGTACAAATCTGAAGCCTTTGAAAAATTCAAAGACTTCAAAGCTGAAGTAGAAAACCAGCTTAATAAAAGTATTAATTCACTGAGGTCTGACCGAGGTGGTGAATACTTAAGCGACGAATTTCAAGATTACTTGAGAGAAAATGACATTGTTTCCCAGTGGACTCCTCCGGGAACTCCACAACATAATGGGGTCTCCGAAAGGAGAAATCAAAGATTATTAGATATGGTCTGATCAATGATGCCAGACACGGATCTACCTCTTTCATTTTGGGGTCTTGCTTTAGAAACTGCAACACTACTACGAAACCAAGTTCCTTCCAAGACTGTTAGTCAAACACCATATGAGTTGTGGTCTGGGAAACGTCCTAGTCTTAGTTATCTAAGAGTCTGGGGATGTGACACATATGTTAAGCTCACACAAACTAAAAAATTGGATGATATGGCAGTTAAATGTAAGTTTGTAGGATATGCCTTGAACTCAAGAGCATACGTGTTCTACGTCCCAAATGAACAAAGAACATTTGTCTCACAAAATGCTAAATTTCTAGAGAATGAATTCATTCTCAAGAAATATAGTGGGAGTAGACTTGACCTCGATGAGGTACGAGAAGAACAAACTAACATAAAACTAAACCCCAGGCCCCTCAAAAGGGTATCGACGGAACAACCATAAGGTTATGAACTTAGAAGGTCTGGTAGGGAAAGATATGAGCCTGAAAGATATGGTTTCCATATTGATAAGGAACATGATCAGGTCATTGATAATGACGATCCCACCGGTTATGACGAAGTAATGCGTGACATTGATTCAGTCAAGTGGCTTGAGGCCATGAAATCCGAGATAGACTATATGTATCAGAGTCAAGTCTGAGACCTGTTGGATGCACCTGAAGGGATAAAACCCATAGGCTACAAGTGGATATACAAGCGTAAAACTGATGCAAAAGGCAACATCCAAACCTATAAGGCTAGGTTGGTGGCGAAAGGTTATAGACAAATCAAGGGAATTGACTATGAAGAAATCTTTTCGCCTGTTGCAATGATAAAGTCCATTCGAATTTTACTGGCACTAGCTGCACACTTTGATTATGAGATTTGGCAGATGGATGTCAAAACTAGACCCGGCCGATGGTTCGGTTCCGGTTTGAAATCGAACCGAACCGGCCGGTTTTTGGTTCCACACTTAAGTGGAACCGGAACCTTGAACCGAACCAGAACCGACCGGTTCGGTTCCGGTTCCGGTTCGGTTTCGAACTTTTCTTTTAAATTTCGAAAATAAATAAAAATAAATGAGATTAATTTTATAAATAAATAAAATTATTACATTGAAGAGCTTGAGCTTAAATTTTTAAAAATTTAAGTTGCCTACGTATCCTCTAGGGGTGAGAGGAATCAAAGCTCACGTAGTTCCATTACAATTTTAAGACATTTCCCCTTTGTAAATTTACAATTTTACAATTATCAATCATCATTATCAGTTGATCCTTCAGCTCCGGTTCCGCTTGCACTTGTTGTTGCAGATGCATTATCGAACAAATCTTCAAAATCATTGGGGGCATCTTCTTGTTGTCTCAGATAAGCTCGAGTCCAATCATGCACACAAGCTGTTGCTTCTAGAGTGCTTGGATGTAATGAAGATCGTCTAGCTTCCTATATATTGCCTTCCAAACCGAAGGCTTGGTCAACCAAAACGGTGGAAATAAGTGATGCCAATATCTCTTTAGCAATAATTGATAAAACATGATATATATTTTGATGTCGGTTCCACCAGTCAAGGATTTTAAAATTTTTACTAACTAAACTTTCAGTAGGAAACTCAAAATTTATAGATAAATAATTATCTAATTCAGGGTTATTAGTTGTCGTATCCCTAGCTTTTTTATTTCGTTGCAATAACCAACGATCCCCTGCGCTAAGTATTGTTTGAATTACCGGGTCGCTACTACTAGATTCACCTAATGTTCCTAAGTTATATCTTACAATATAATCATTAAATAATTCGATTAAATCATTTCTTAATTTCGTCATTATTCTTGTAATATCAATTTCTTCTAATATTCCTAAATAACCATAGTAAGCTTGTAAAGCACCATTCAAACCTTCTAATTTAAATCTAGGATCAAAAACAGCAGCAATAAGATAAAGTAAATGAATGTCTCTAAAATAATTCAACCATTTTACCTTCATAACAGTAATGGCTTCTAACAAAACAATATCATTAGGATCGCTACTTTCAGCATGTTCATCGAGAGCACCAACAATATTCAAACTTTTACGAAGAAATAAATGTGCTGTTGGATAATAAACACCGTTTAAAGTTAAAGTAGCTTCATTAAAAACTTTTAAAATATCTAAAATGTTTTCACAAATATCCCATTGACTAGGATAAAGTGTGACATTTTGAACATGTTGAGAAAAAAACTACATAATGCATCTTTGTCTTGAAATGCTTAACATAAAAGAAAATAAGTTGAATTCCAACGTGTTGGAACATCTCTTGAAAATTTAATCGGTTTAATACCATTTATTTTACAAAATTTCGTCCATTCTCTCCTAACTTGAGAATATGACCAAACACAATTTAGTACCGTTTTAATAGGATCAAGGAAAGTGATAATAATTTTAGACCGTCTTGAACATATAAGTTAAGGACATGACATGTACAACGAATATGAAAAAATCGACCCCCTGAATTTGGTTCACATAAGGATTTTAAATCATTGATGGATGCAGTATGTGCAGATGCATTATCAAATCCAATTGTTAAAATTTTGTGCAGTAAACCATATTCATCAAAAATTACCTTCATCATTCTATAAATATTTTGTGCAGTATGTTGGTCATCAAAAACTCTAAATGAAATAAGTCGTTTTTGCATGGTAAATGATGCATCAATCCAATGACAAGTCACACCCATGTATGATTGTGTTTGCCAATGGTCACTCCAAATATCAGAACATATAGAAATACAAACTTTTATCTCTTTAAATATGTCATTTAAAATAATTTTACCATCTTTATATAATTTAAAAATATGACGTTTTGTTGTGTTTCGAGTCATTCTACATGCAGAAGGATTTAAAGTATTATGCATGTAATTAGTAAAATGAAGTTTTTCACCAAAGCTTAAAGAAAGATGTGCCATAAAAGTTAATTTCGCAAATTCTTCTCTATTTTTTGCATCATAATATTTAAATAAATCTACAGCACTCGTACCTCTACTAGATGATGCGTACCTGGCCATTTGAGTTTGCATCGTATCAATTCCAAGTTCAACCGGATGATGTCTTTCCAGGTGCTTGATCATATTGCCGTATCCACCAGAAAATTTGTAGGTAACCCCACAATAGTTGCAAATTGGTCGTTGTGAATTATCTTCTAGGCGTTCCAAATGAAAATGAATTTTGAAAACATCCGAGGAACGAGCCTTAACTTATCTTCTCTGTGATTGTGCACCGACACTAGTAGGGCCGCTTTCTTGGGTTGGCATATTTGACATTATGTTCTCAAATGAGCTTGTCATTTTTCGTTTGAGAAATTAGGAAGAAAAATAAGAAAATTGACTAATTGCGAATGATAATAACTAATTGAATTGAGATTGAGAATAAAATAATTGTATGAATTGAGATTGAGAATAAGAGAATTGTAGGAAATGAGAGAGTTGAGAATTTGATGTGTTGAAATAATGAAAAATGAATCCTATTTATAGAGTTTTAGAATTTTTTGGATACCAAAAATGCCCCTAAATATAACCGTTTTATTACCGTTATTAGGGATATATTAGTAATTTATATTTTATTTTATTATTTTTTTTAAAAAATACTTTTTTATATATATTAAGGCTCTCTGCCCCCCAACGACAACTAGCCGTTGGGGACGTTGGGTTCCTGTTGGTACCCTTCGGTTCCAACAGGAACCCTATGGTTCCAACCGGAACCGTAGAACCGGTGGAACCTTATTGGATTGGGGTCGAACCCCAATCGAACCGGTCGGCCACGGTTTCAGTTCCGGAACCGGAACCAGTTGGAACCAGAACCTTCCGGTTCCAATCGGTTCGGTTCCGATTCGGTTCTGATTCCGAACCGAAACCGTGGCCGGGTCTAGTCAAAATAGCTTTCCTTAATGGGAACCTCGTAGAGGAAGTCTATATGACACAACTTGAGGGGTTTGCATCTAAGGATGATCATAATAAAGTATGCAAGCTTAAACGATCCATTTATGGACTCAAGTAAGTCTCCAGAAGTTGGAATATATGATTTGATGAGACAATCAAAGAATTTGACTTCATCAAAAATGTAGACGAGCCTTGTGTTTTCAGGAAAAGTAGTGGGAGTGCTGTTATATTTCTTGTATTATATGTCGATGACATATCAATCATCGGGAATGATATTCCCATGATGCAAGCCACCAAGCAATGGTTATCTTAGAATTTCTCCATGAAATATTTGGGAGAAACAGCCTACATCATCGGCATTAAGATCTACCATAATAGATCTAAGAGGTTGTTAGGACTTTCTCAATCTACGTACATAGATAAAGTTTTGAAAAGATTCAAAATAGAAGATTCCAAAAGAGGTAATTTACCTACTTATCATGGAATCAAATTATCGAACGAGCAATTTCCACATACTCCTTCAGATAGAGAGCATATGAGTAGGATCTTTTATGCTTCAGCAATATGATCGATCATGTACGCCATGCTATGTACAAGACCTGATGTCTGTTATGCTCTTAGCATAACGAGCAGGTATCAGGCAAATCCTGATGAGCAAAACTGGACAGCTGTCAAAACAATCCTCAAGTATCTGAGAAGAACTAAGGATGTATTTTTGACATACGGAGATTGTTCTGAGATGAAAGTCATTGGTTACTATGATGTGAGCTTTCAGACCGATAGAGATGACAACAGATCACAAGCAGGATATCTGTTTACTTTGAATGGCGGAGCTGTCAGTTGGAAAAGCTTAAAGTAGTCAACTACATCGGACTCCACCACTGAAGCTGAGTATATTGCAGCATCTGAGGCATCTAAAGAAGCAGACTGGATAAAGAAGTTCATCACGGAGCTGGAAGTGCTTCCCGCGATAAAGAATGGTGTCACGATGTACTGTGACAACACGGACGCCATTGCTCAATCAAAGGAACCAAGGTCCCACCAGAAATCCAAGCATGTACTCAGGAGATTTCATCTCATCAGGGAGATTGTTGAGAGAAAAGAAGTTATTATAGAGAAAATACCCAAAGAATATAATCTTGCAGATTCTCTGACTAAAGGGATGACTCAACAAAAGAATGATAGGCACACCCGAGAGTATGGTATCCAGATTCATACTAGTTGGCTATAGTACACGTGGGAGATTGTTAGGGATATGCCCTATACCCAACTTGTGGATGGACTATATGTACATGTATTTGCAATATTTTCATTAATTAATAAAATGAAAATCTTTATTATACGTGTCTTACATAAATTATATGAATCATAAAACACTGTAATAAAGCCCTTGAAGTAATAAGATGATGGCATCCACGCATTATGATAATCACTACTCTCAAACGTTCTTAGTCATAGTTTTGTGAATAATCTGGGCGTTCACAAAGCAGAGAGACTAGCATGATTATTTGATCCGCCCTTAAGTAGGGTAGCTGATCTCATAGGCTACTAACAGAGATCCGTCCGCTTGGTGTATCACATGGATGCATGAGTTGCTCGTGTCCATCGAATTGACGCCGAAAGTTTTCACATGGAGTGTTTATCCCATGTGTCTGTGAGAACTTTCATGTATCGATTGTATGACTAGTCCTTAGATTTGAGGTATTGACAATTTTATGTGTGGATCAAATAATTTTGACATTCTCCTTCCTCGGTTCAAAAGATCCGGTCATAAGGGTATTATTGGGTTATTTGTTGAAACATATCAAGTTTGTAAAGATACAACAGAGAATCGCCACTCTCTCGGATAATATTTTCTTATAAGAGTAGTATTCCAGTTCGCGGGTTGGTATGTGTGATCAGTGCTTGAGACTGTGGCCACAGCGGAAGAATCATGTGAGATTCTTGGGTTAGCACGATTCATGACACTATCAACATCATACCTTTGACCATATGGGTAGACACTTTCCGTACCCTAGGTCAAAAGGTAGGGATACAGTGAGGCGAGAGACCGTATCATATGTAAATCACATACAGAATGGGCATATATCTTTCCTTCTCATTTGGGGGCCTTGACATGTTGCTAGATGTCAACCTTGGTCATTGAAATCGAACGACCATCTGATCGCAGGATAATTTATGTTCGATGAAAATATCACGATTCATTTCATGTCCAACTTGAGGGGAACCCAAAAGGTCACATACAACAAAGTCGAAATCAATGGTTAACAGTGCACAATACAAATTTAACAACATATATGATTGCTGTAGGAATTGTTCATAAATGGTTCAATGTGTTTATTTATTGAACATATCATTTATGAGGTTCCAAAGTAGCTTAGGGATTGGTGAATGACGATAGAGGTACTTTGGGAATTGGAAAAATGAATAAGAAAATAAATAAATAAATAATCTGCTTTTTTTTTTTTTTGAATTCCAATTCGGCACAAACTCTTATTAAGGTTTTATAATCTCATTAAACCACTATATTAAGATCCAATGGCTAAGATTTAATTAGGATTTATCCCACATCGGATTCTTAATTAATTTTGTTGTCTTTGGAGCACCTATATAAACCCAAAGAATTCTTTACAAATTTTTACACCAAAACCTTTCATATCTTGGGTTTATATAAGTGAGCAACTCTAAATTTTAAGAGTAAGCCACTGATTTTGAGGATCCTTAAGTCTAATTGACTAGAGATATCTTAAGTTAAAATTTTTGAGGTATTTGCCTAGGCTAGCACCAAGGGCAAAACACCCGTGCACTCAAGGCGTAGTCTTGCCGTTGAGTTTTGGCTTTGGTGTGTGCACATTTGGAGGCCACACACTTGGGTGGCTCTTTGGAACATGGAAGAGATTGCTGAGTTCGAGAAAAACTTATAGATTGGTGGGAGGACTGAATGAGTCTTCGGTTCAAGTAAATCTTTTTCTTTCTTTTAATTAGAGTTCTTATGATCCTTAGCATGTTTAGGTTTATGTTTTTTTTTTCATGTTTTATGAGTTTTTATGCTTAGAATATATAGTAACATGCCTAGGCTTGTAGAATAATAAAAAAAATGGGTCTTGGGCAAATGGATAACGGCATCATAATTTTTAGTTTTCCGCTGCGCACTCGCGACCGCTTCCCAACAGTCGTCATATCCTCTGACCTGAGATCATATGATGACTTGTGTGATAGTACTCTTGGTTCACTAGTATATCCTCATTCGACTACCCACGTCTTTTGAATAAATGCTAGATGACCAACTATTAATGTACGAAGTCACGTGTGCTTCAAGATGAGATCCGATAGATTTGATAATAAACGCTAGAGATGTTTCAAGGAAACTCAAAGTTGTGGATATCGGTCTTTGGCCAAAACAATCGATATCTTAGAGATATCAAATCCACAAGATTGAGTTTAAAGATGTATCGATTATAAAAGGATTTAACCTAACCATGATCTTGGACTCGATAAGAAACATAAATATTGGAAGGAATGAGATGACATGCACAACGTGTATTCTAAAGGTTCTTATGTTTTCTCACTTCAGTCATCAACTATGGGTCATGGCTTACTGCTTGGCGATTACCTGTGGTCTGTAGAATATCATAGAGATTAAATATTAAATAATTAATATTATTTCACTGCTACACGATAATGAACCTAGGACAGTAGTACAAATATAGTTCTCGTCTATATTACAAATTCAATGATGTTTATTAAAAATTAATAAATGATTAATTTGGCATAATAAGATTTCCTAATTGGATTAGGATATTTGGAATATTTCGATAATATTAATTTGATTAATAAATTCGAAATATAAAATTAAATTTAATTGTTTAAATAAATATTTAATATTTATATTAAATAAATTAAATTTAATTAGATGTAATTTTAATTAATTATTAATTAAAATTAAGTAAGAAAGTAATTAATTAATAGTTAATTAATTATTGGGCCAAAATAATATTTAATCTATTGGGCTTTAATTTAATGGGCTAACACCCAAATTAATTAGAGTCCTAATTAAGATTAAATAGGGAAGTCTTTATTTAATTAGGATTATTAATTTGATTAAGTATAATAATTTATTTTGGAAATAATCTTTAAGAGACCAAATTTGATTTGGAGAGATCTTGGAGTGTCCTTGTTGTATTGGGATATAATTGAAGCATTCCCCATCTATAAATAGATGGAGAATTCGGCTAAGGGAAATACAATTCTCATTGGCCAAATTTTTTCTCTCTCCCTCTCTATCTCTCTCTTTCTATTTGGTTGTTCCAAATTTGTTTTTGGGTTAATTAAAAGAAAATTATTTCTTTGATCCCCTTTCTAAGACTTCAATATCCAAGAAAAGAAAAACAGTTTCCTTGTTCTCAAAGTGAGAGCAATTTATTCGTAGAGGAGTGTTAATGTGCTAACTAGAGGTGCAACGCTGCACTACGACAATGGAAAACGCAATGAAGAAATTTAAAAAGGCTCAGGAAAATAATAAACATATCAATGTATGTTTTATTATTATTAAATATTATTTATATTGATAAATAAAATTTATTTGCATGCTTATAAATTAATGGGGATTAATTTTATTTATTTATATATTTATTTACATCAACAACGGTATAACCACAATCCTTAAAGTGGTTTTGGAAGAAAATTTTAAATTCCAGACACATGGATGCTTCCGCACTAACCCTAAAACCTAACAATTCTAATCAATGAAGTAAATTACAGCTACCAAGTTCAGTACAAACATTAGTATTTCAATGTAGAAAAAAAATTTAAATTAAAGCGCGTGAACATTAGTAGCTCTTTTGAACGGTAGAGTCTTGAATAACAGACGAAATAACAAATGGAACAACATGTGTTTTAAATTGTGGCTAGCTCTGATCACGATTTTCACATGTTATGTAACCGTATGTATCTCTCAAGTAGTATAAAAAATATCGATCCTACGAGAACTTATTATTACTAAAATTAACCACACCCTAACGAGAATATGGATACATTAACCACTTATCACACCCCAAAACTTAATATTTTTCTAGTCCTCGAGCAAAAACAAAAAAAAATAAAATAAAATAAACTCAAATAAATTAACATAAGCCATTTCTTAGGGATCATGATTGATTTAGCGTATGCAACAAGCTTTTAAACTCAAGGCGGCCCTAGTGGACGGGTTATAGTCTCGTAAGGGTTTACATCGACGACACTCAAAAATATCTTTTAACACACATATGCAATCATATAAATGTAAAAAAGAAAACTAACCAAATAAAACAGTTCTGTGAGTTATATATAATACTGTCGTCGGAGAATGTCCAACAATGAAACCAAATAAACCTTCAAAGTGCTCAACACAACTCAAATCTAATTTTTGAATAAATCATCAAAATTAGACTCACAATGTGTGTGTGTGTAGAGGTACAGTCACACCTCGACTGGTAAATGAGTCAACTCGATGATTCCGTCTCAAAAATTGGAATCTGATTGGTCAAACCAACGTAGATATCTCAAACAAACTTTGTGTTTTCTACTTGCGCTCAATCTGCTACTGCCGATAATCGCCATTGCCACGTGTCATTCACGCGTCGTCCACGTGTCAGCCATGTGGCATCCACATCAGTCACATGCCGAGTCAGCGTGCCACATGCTAGCCACGTCATCATCAACCAATCATCTCGTGACACGTGTCACAATCACACAGTGCCGACAATCAACATCGCCACATGTCGCCACATCATCGCCACATTATCGCAATTATTGAGTTAATCATCCAAAATGCCACGTCAGCAGATAATGGAATCAAAGCGGCCAATCAGAGTGTGCCACGTCATCACATCGCGGCGCAAGAAGAAATCCACGTGTCGCGACGTGAGAGGCCTACTGACACCTATAAATTCAGCTCGAAATTTCAGTTTCCGATGTACCTTCCTCTCTGAATTCTCTGATAATAATGAGTTTGTATCTATTTTGTTTTAATTTCAGTATTGTAATTAATTTTATTTACTTTTTGTAATAGTAATTTACTTTCTTTACTCTTTCAGTTTTTACTATTCAGCAATGATGAGGTAACTTCCTTATGATAGGGTGAAAGGTAACACTTTTATTATTTCTATTTAGATTAATCTCCCTTAATTATAATATAATAACTATTTAAAATTTGACTTAATGAGGATACCGCTATATTGGCCGGTTGGTAATTAATTGTAAATTGGTTTTAACCTGACTAAGCAAGGATACCGCCTGGTTGGTCGGTTGGTAATTAATTATTAATTTGACTTAATCAGGTTACCGCCTATATGGCTGGTTGGTAATATTACAAGTTAATATATTATATTAAGGGAGATATCTAAAACAGTAGTAATAAAAGTGGATCCTTTAACCCTAGAATTTTCTTTTATTTTAATTTTTCTTTTTTATTTTCTAGGATTTACTTTTCAGCATTTTACTTTATGTTTTTTATTTTTAAGTTTTTACTAGTTATAAAAATGTGTCGTAGCTAATCCCGTTATCTGGGGTTGTGATGAATTCCAATATCACTAGTTTATAAGGGGTTATTTTATAGTTTGGGTAATATAAAGGTTTACTTATTAAGTCTTAAGCTTAATGCTTCTTGTTAACTAGCCACTAATAAGATTGATCAGGTAAACTTAAAATAAACTTGACGAAGGAATTTTAGGTTTAAGACCATAGACTTAATAGCCCACGATCTTCCTTGAGGATATATAACCCTTTAATAGATTTCCTTACAGGATAAATATATACCTGTCGGGCGGGGGTAACGACAATTGGAACTTAATCTTAAAGAATTCAGGTAATTTGGTTGACATAAACATATGATTTAATCAGATTACACTGGGTATTTGCATCTGACCATCGACAGAGGCTTTTGCAGAATTTTGTGTTCCAGGTTAGTAAACCAATATATTACACAAACATGAAATAACCACTTCATCTTTTAAAAATATATTGGAAGAAATCACAACCCTGGATAGTTTTATAAATTTGAATTTTCCTCAACCAACTTTCGCGCCATTTTATTTACTTGTTTTAATTTTTTAATTTTTAAAGTCACTATTCCAATCAATCAACCAATCCATTAGATACTAGTAAACATTTGGCTTTATAAAATAAATAGCTTAGGTATTAAGTCCTCGTGGGATCTATACTTTTTATACTACTTGAACGATACGTGCGCTTGCGTTATACACGTGTGATTACGCCGGTCAAGTTTTTGGCACCATTATCGGGGACTTATTTATCTTTCACTATTAGTTTTGGGGTTAGATACGTTACTTGTGTCTAATTTCTTTTTACTTATTGTTTTTATTTTTGTGTGTTTCAGGTTCTCAGACACTACATGAGACGAACCAGAGGCTTTGAACTCCGACCGCTTGACCCTGAGATTGAAAGAACCATCAGACAATTGAGAAGGGAAATACGAGAAGGCCAAGAAGCAATCGTTAACATGGAACCTGAACCTTTAGAAGTTGCACCACCAATTCCCATTCGAGATAGAACCATTCCAGCGGTCGACGGCTTCATTTCCTGTATTGTATTTCCTCCTTTACTAGCAAATATGTGTGACATCAAAACATGCATCCAGATGATTTAGCAATCAGTGTAGTTTGAAGTAAATGTAACTGAAGACCCTAATGCCCACATCAGCAACTTCCTGGAAGTTTGCGGCACTTTTAATTACAACCGAGTAGCTGAAGAAGCAATGAGACTGCAGATTTTCCCATAATCCTTAAAAGACAGATCTAAGGCTTGACTACATTCACTACCAGCAGGTTCCATTACAACTTGGAACACTATAGCCACCAAATTCCTTACAAAGTATTTTCCACCAGCCAGAACAAAAAAACTGAGGAATGACATCACATCCTTTGTACAACATGACTCAGAAACTCTCTACGAAGCTTGGGAAATGTACAAAGAATTGCTCCGGAAATGTCCTCACCTTGAAATTCCAAAATGGCTTCAAGTCCAAACATTAAATAATGGACTTTCTGGACTGATGAGAACTATAATTGATGCTGCTGCTGGAGAAGCTTTGATGGCAAAAGGAGAAGATCAAGCTTGTGACCTAATTGAAGAAATGGCTAACAAAAATTCCTTGTGGTCAACAAAAAGCAGCATGATCCAGAGAATTGTAGGAATTTATGAAGTTGGAGCAAAATCAGTAGTGAATACCAAGCTGGATCAGATGTCCAAATGCCTAGAAACACTCAGCGCACAAGTTGTAAACATTGCCGGATCGACAAGTTCACCTTATGGAGGAGCACCAGAGCCAAACCAACAAGAAGAGACGGTGAATTATGTCAATAATTTCAACAGACATGGGAACAATCCATATTCCAACACCTACAACCCAAGGTGGAGGAATCATCCCAATTTTTCATGGAGCAACAACTCAGGGCAAAAGAACTATCCACCGTCTGGATTCCAGCAACAGAACAAATACCATGAGAATGAAAAAGAACCAGAAATGAAAGAATGGATTGTAGAGATGTTCAAAAAGTAACAAGCAACATACGATGATATATTTCAAAGCCAATCTAACTCTATTAAAGCATTGGAGAATCAAATTGGACAACTGGCCAATGCTCAGAGTTACAGACCGCCAGGAAATCTTCCCAGCAACACAGAACCAAATCCAAGGAATCGAGGGAAGGAGCAATGTCAAGCCATTACTTTGAAAAGCGGTACTGAGATCAACAAAGATGTTGGAATCAAGGCATCCATTGAAGAAATTCTAAAAGAAACAGAGCAACAGATGGAGGAAAAAGAATCAAAGGAAAAAGATCAAATCACTTCACCTCCACTTTTTCCACAGCGACTTCAGGAAAACAAACTAGACAAACAGTTTGCTCATTTCTTGGAGGTTTTTAAAAAGATGCATATCAACATTCCATTCACAGAAGCCTTGGAAGAAATGCCCAGCTATGTCAAATTCATGAAAGATATTCTTTCACAAAAACAGAGATTGAGAGATTATGAGACAGTAGCATTGACGGAAGAATGCAGCGTCATCATTTAGAGGAAACTTCCCCCAAATTTGAAAGATCCTGGCAGTTTCACTGTCCCACGCACCATTGGAGAATAGTACATCGGTAAGGCTTTATGTGATTTAGGTGCCAATGTAAATTTGATGCCTTTTTCGATTTATATGAACTATAAATTGGAGAAGCAATGTCTACCTCAGTCTCACTGCAACTTGCTGATAGAACGCTCGTATTTCCGAGAGGAGTTGTTGAAGATGTGCTGGTCAAATTTGACAAACTCATTCTCCCAACAGATTTCATTATCCTTGACATGGAAGAAGACAAAGATGTACCTATCATCCTTGGAAGACCATTCTTGCCTACAGGTCGAATCGTTATTGATGTACAAAAATGAGAACTAACCATGAAAGTTCAGGACCAAGAAGTTACGTTCAATGTTTTCAAAGCCATGAAATTCCTGAGTGATTAAAAGGAGGATGAATATTTCAAAATTGATGTTGTTGATATTATCATTCAGGATACTGATACAATTCCCACGGATAAACTTAAAGTTTGCATCACCAATATGACTGACAACGAGCTAGATGCTAAAATCCTGGAATGTATTAACTATTTTGAAAAATTATTTCAGTTCAAATCGACACCACCAGTTAAAAGTTTGAAACTCCCGAAGAAGGAGCGAATCAAACCCTCAATTGAAGAACCACCACAGTTGGAGTTGAAGCTACTTCCGAGCCATCTCAGGTATGTATTTCTTGGAAACTCTTCTGAATTACCTGTTATTATTTCTTCTTCGCTAACATTGGAGCAGGAAGAAAAGTTGCTGAGAGTGTTACGAGAACATAAGAAAGCCATTGGCTGGACTATAACAGACATTCCAGTCATTAGTCCATCATTTTACATGCATAAGTATATGATGAACGATGAGTACAAACCCACAGTGGAGCATTAACGAAGACTAAATCTAATCATGAAGGAGGTCGTGAAGAAAGAAATCATCAAATGGTTGGATGTTGGCATCATTTACCCTATCTCAGACAGCAATTGGGTGAGTCATATGCAGTGTGTACCAAAGAAATAAGGAATAATTGTAGTCACAAATGAAAAGAACGAGTTGATTCCAACAAGAACCATGACTGGATGGAGAGTTTGTATGGACTACTGGAAGCTGAACAAAGCAACAAAGAAAGACCATTTTCTGCTGCCATTCATTGATCAGATGCTAGACAGACTGGCGGGACATGAGTTCTATTATTTTCTGGATGGATACTCAGGGTACAATCATATTTCCATCGCCCCAGAAGATCAGGAGAAGACCATTTTTACATGTTCGTATGGTACTTTTGCATTCCGCAGGATTCCGTTTGGACTATGTAATGTTCCTGCCACATTCCAATACTGCATGATGCCCATTTTCTCAGATATGCTGGAACATAGTATGGATGTTTTCATGGATGATTTCTCTGTGTTTAGATACTCTTTTGACCACTGCTTGCAAAATCTGGAACATGTATTACAAAGGTGTGAAGATACCAACCTGGTATTCAACTGGGAGAAATGCCACTTCTTGGTGCATGAAGACACGTCCTGGGACATCGGATCTCACAAAAGGGAATCGAGGTATAAAAATCAAAGATTGAAACAATTGAAACATTACCTTCGCCAACATCAGTCAAAGGGATTCGGAGCTTTCTCGGACATGCAGGTTTGTACATGAGATTTATCAAAGACTTCTCAAAGATTGCTAAACCTCTGTGCAATCTTCTGGAGAAGGATGTGCCTTTCAACTTCACCAAAGAATGCCATGAATCTTTTGAGATCCTAAAACAGAAGCTAGTTTCTGCTCCTATCATTGTAGCAACAGACTGGACTCTTCCATTTGAAGTGATGTGTGATGCTAGTGATTTTACTGTAGGTGCAGTTTTGGGACAACTCAAAGCAAAAGTTTTCCACACCATTTATTACTCCAGTAGAACTCTGAATGAAGCTCAACTAAACTACATAACCACTGAAAAAGAGTTGCTCACAGTTGTATTCACTTTTGATAAATTATGATTCTATCTCTTGGGTCCCAAAGTGGTGGTCTACACAGATCATTCAGCAATCAAAAATTTGATCGCAAAGAAAGATGCCAAACCCAGATTGATCCATTAGATACTTCTACTGTAAGAATTTGACGTGGAGATTCGAGACAGGAAATGGACAGAAAACCAAGTGGCATATCATTTATCGAGGTTTGAGAATGGAGAAACAGTTGGCAAAGAACTGACAATCAAAGAAACTTTTCCAGATGAACAGCTGTTTGCCATGAAATAGCATGATGCTCCTTGGTATGCTGACTATGTCAACTACATAGTATCAGGAAAATGGCTGTTGGAATGAAAAACTCAGCAAAGGAAGAAATTCTTTAAATAAGTCAAGCACTGGATGAGCCGTACCTGTTCAAACGTTGTGCTGATCAATTATTGAGACGGTGTGTTCCACAAGAGGAGGTCAACAGTGTTCTGCAACATTATCATTCATCACCATATGGCGGAAACTTCAGCGGGAATAAGACTACAACCAAAGTCCTACAATTAGGTTTGTTCTGGCCCACTCTTTTTAAATATGTTTACTTGTTTTCTCTTCAATGTGACAGGTGCCAGAGAACGGGAAATATTTCGAGGAGAAATGAAGGACCAGTGCAAAAATATTCTAGAAGTGAAGATATTCGATGTGTGGGGTATTGATTTTATGGGACCCTTTGTGCCATCGTTCAGTTTCCTGTACATACTAGTTGCTATAGACTACGTCTCCAAATGGGTTGAAGCAAACGCACTGCCATCAAACGATTCAAAAGTGGTGATCAAATTCCTTAAAAATAATATTTTCACTCGCTTCGGAACACCTCAGGCTATTATCAGTGATGGTAGCACATATTTCTGCAACAAATATTTCGATGCGCTCCTATCCAAATACGGAGTTACTCATAAAGTTGCCACTGCCTACCATCCTCAGTCAAATGGACAGGTTGAAGTTTCAAACAGGGAGATCAAAAGAATCTTGGAAAGAACCGTCGGATCAACAAGGAGGGACTGATCTACAAAACTGGATGACGCATTATGGGCCTATCAGACAGCTTACAAGACACCCATTGGTATGTCCCCATGTCGTATGGTGTTTGGGAAAGCATGCCATCTGCCAGTTGAGCTTGAACACAAGGCATACGGGCACTGAAGAAGTTGAATCTTGATCCACAAGCTGCAGGAGAGAAACGACTTCACCAACTCAACGAATTTGAGGAGTTTCGTCTACAAGCTTATGAGAATGCTAGATTATACAAAGAAAAGACCAAGAAATGGCATGACCAAAAAATAGTGCGTAGACAATTGGAACCAAGATAGTAGGTGCTGTTGTACAATTCAAGGTTAAAAATTTTCCCTGGAAAGTTAAAATCAAGGTGGTCAGGTCCATTTGTGATCACTCAGGTTTTACCATATGGAGCTGTTGAGTTACTTGATCCCAACACCAACGAAACATTCAAGGTTAACAATTAGCGTGTCAAGCACTACTGGGGAGAATCATTTGAGCGACAAAAAGAAAGTGTCACACTTTTAGATCTAACCTAATGTTCGAGAAGTCATGTCTAGCTGACGACGTTAAACTTAGCGCTCGCAGGGAGGCAACCCATGCAATTTGTGTATATATTGTGATTTGGTGTGTTTTATTTTTGTGTGATTAATTTTTGCAGGTAAAGTCATTTCTCGATGGAAGACGCTCTCGCAAATCTTCACAAGCAATTTCTTTCTCTCCCTCAAAAATCTCCGATGAAAGTCTACAAAGCTTGTTTGGAATGGATAACACTATTAATGATAAAAGGTATTCCTAATGACATTCGTTGGATTATTGAAGCACGAGTCTGATTGGCAGGTGAGTCCTCTGACTCTTTTATTTCACATCTGCGTGGTTTAGGAAGAAGCACATATGCTAAAAAGAGAAGAGCTAGAAGAATGGGTGTATGCTATAAATATGCTCGTATGTTTTGTGATACTCGTTGTCGTTCTTTAGGAATAATGTCTGATAACCGTGAAGATAAGATAAATTTCATTAGGGATGGCTTGAGTAAAGAGTATTTAGATAACATATCTAAGACTTTTGAGACGCATCCCAGTGGATATGTGTATCGGGAAATTCTCGTGTTATATACACAATTCCAAAAGGAAATACAACAGTTAAGTCTCGGGAATCTGACTCAAAAAGACCTTGTTTGCCAATTTATAAGAAAATTGGATGGGAAGCTTATCCCTGATGCATAGACGTCATTCAAGCCGTTACTTATTGTAAATATTATATCTCTCTGTCTTTTCCTAATAATTGTGATTTGTTTTGTTGTTTTCTTTTATTTTCTCCGACAGGATCCATACTTTTTGACCTTTCACGATTTACTGCTTTGCTACTAATCGTCATTTGGAAGATACTAGTGCTATTATTACTCACCCATTTTCAGGTGCTATAAATTCAACTCATCTTTGCACTTTTGAAGGCATCCAGATTTTAGAAAAGAAACATACATAAAATGGAAGCCACTTCAAGAAGACGAGTTGTAAATATCTGTGTCTTTTGTGGTATTAGTGTTGGTACTAGGCCACAATACGTAGCAGCAGCACGTGAATTGGGACGAGTCATAGCTGAGAAGAATATGCACCTAGTATATGGTGGAGGCGGTCTTGGACTAATGGGGATCGTTTCAAAGGCCGTACAAGATGGAGGCAGTCAAGTTCTAGGAATCATCTCAAAACCCTTGTCATAGGCGGATCTTATAGGATCATCAAACATAGAAGAACTGATCGTGCCAGGTATGTCTGAACGACTGGTGGAAATGATTAACCGTGCTGATGCTTTTATTGTTTTGCCAGGTGGTTTGGGTACGTTGGAGAAGATTTTTACAGTGCTACCTTGGGCGAACTTGAACATACACCAAAAACCAATTGGATTGTTCAACGCATATGGATTTTATGATTTTCTTTGTGTATTTCTTGATGATGCCCGGAGAAATGGGTTCGTGTCAAAACCTCTGAAAGAACTCATCTTCACTGCCAGAACTGCCTAGGATTTAATTGACCAAATTTTAGCCTATGAAGCACAAATTGACCCTATCATTTCCAAGATAAAATGGTCTGATGATGATCGTGGTAAGAAGCGTCGAATAAATCTGGATCTTAACATTTAAATTTCCCATTTAGATGTAGAATTTCAGCTAACCAGGTACAATCTTCTAAACTCAGCTTCTACTTTTTAAGACATTAGGGACAATGTCTCATTTAGGTTTGGGGGTGAGGAATAGTTGATTAATATCTTGTTTGTATTTTTAGTCTAAAATTTTTCGAAAAATTCAAAAAAAAATTAAAAAATTTTACAAAAAATCAAAAAAAATTATTTTGTGTTTTTGTTTTTAATTTGATTAATCGGGTGAAATTGGTGTGAGATAGTTGTGTAAGGAGTTTCCACTCTTGAGACGTATCTCAACCTATTTCAGAACAAGTTAATTTTTGTTTATTTCCTTTTGAATTATTTAATTTGTAAATTCTCCATAAAACTAACTAAAAATGAATCTTCATATGCTCAGTTGACAGGTATTATCAACATACATGGTAACATATGAACATGAGTTGTAATTGACAAGCTTGTAATATTAAGTGCTCTAATTTAATTGGAAGAAGCATTCATAAAAAGCGATGGGATAAAAAAAACGTCTGAGAACCGAGTTATTAAGTTCGTAGGGGTGTTTCAACACATATATATATATATATCTGAAGTCTGAGTAATTAACTTCGTAGGGATGTCTTAACACCTAGTGCCATAAAGCCAACTAGTTTGGGAGTCACTGGCCTAAAGCTCGTTATATGGATGGAAGATATTGTATTTAAATAAAAAAAATCAGAAAAATCAAAAAAATCTTCCATTGCTTAAAAAAGGTGTGAATTCTGATATAACTTTAGGACAAAAATATTACATTCTTTTCAACTACACTTGTGACTATTGTGGGCAAAAATGAGTTGATTAATATTTTGTTGGCTGTGTGTATAGAGAATGGTAAAAATGATCGGAGAATTTACTTATTCAGTAATTTGGAAAGAAAGAAAACAACTATAAACTTGGATAAGAAGTTTTACCTGATTAGTCACTAACTTCTTTATTCTCTTTTTCTCTTGTCTTTTTGTTTTTGTGTGCATCAGTTTTACTATCTTTTTACTTTATAAAACGTTTGTGGGTATCATTGCTGTAAGCCCTCACGAGACTACAACTCGTCCACTATGGACACTTAGGGATTTAAAGGCTTGTTGCATATCCTAAATGCAACTGTGATCCATACGAAAGTGGCTTAGTTTAATTTTATTTTAAAGATGTTTATGTTATTTTATCTTGTTGTTTTGCTCGAGGACTAGCAAAATGTTAGGTTTGGGGTGTGATTAGTGGTAAATGTATCACTATTTCCCACTCATTTGACCTAATATATTGTATAGATTCTTGAGTTTTGTGAATATTTTGATGTGTTTGTGTTATTTTGTAGATAAATAAAGTTTCAGGACTCTCTGGAGGTGATTCGGGGCCAAAATAGTGAAAAATGACAAAAAAAAGCCAAATGGTCATTTGGCGCATCGTGACCACTAACGTGCGTCGGGACACGTGGACCAATTAGAGGGATTTTGCTAAAATACATCGGATGCTAACGTGCACCGAATCTGCTAACGTGCACCTGCCACATGTCAACATCACAGCCGATCATGCTCACGTGCGTCGTGCCACGTGTCATCATCACATGATGCCGACAATCGTCATCGCCATGTATCATCCACATGTCATCCATGTGTCAGCCACGAGACATCCACATCAGTCACTTGCTGAGTCAGCATGCCACGTGTCAGCCACGTCATCATCAGCCAATCATCTCTTGACACGTGTCACAATCACATGTTGCCGACAATCAACATTGCCATGTGTCGCCACGTCTTCACCACGTCATCGTAATTATTGAGTTAATCATCCAAAATGCCGCGTGAGCAGATAAGGGAATCAAAGCGGCCAATCAGAGTGTGCCACATCATCGCGTCGCGACGCAAGAAGAAATCCACGAGTCGCGACGTTAGAGGCCTACCGACGCCTATAAATTCAGCTCGAAATTTCAGTTTCTGATGTACCTTCCTCTCTGAATTCTCTCATAATAATAAGGAGTTTGTATCTAGTTTGTTTTAATTTCAGTTTTGTAATTAATTTTATTTACTTTTTATAATTTACTTTTTTTACTCTTTCAGATTTTACTATTCAGCAATGAGGAGGTAACTTCCCCCTGCTAGGGTGAAAGGTAACACTTTTATTATTGCTATTTAGATTAATCTCCCTTAATTTTAATATAATAACTATTTAAAATTTGACTTAATGAGGATACCTCTATATTGGCCGGTTGGTAATTAATTGTAAATTGGTTTTAACCTGACTAAGCAAGGATACCGCCTGGTTGGTCGGTTGGTAATTAATTATTAATTTGACTTAATCAGGTTACCGCATAATGGCTGGTTGGTAATATTACAAGTTAATATATTATATTAAGGGAGATATCTAAAATAGTAGTAATAAAAGTGGATCCTTTAACCCTAGCATTTTCTTTTATTGTAATTTTTCCTTTTTAATTTCTAGCATTTACTTTTCAGCATTTTACTTTATGTTTTTTATTTTAAGCTTTTACTAGTTATAAAAATGTGTCGTAGCTAAGCCCGTTATCTGAGGTTGTGATGAATTCCAATATCACTGGTTTATAAGATATTATTTTATAGTTTGGGTAATATAAAGGTTTACTTATTAAGTCTTAAGCTTAATGCTTCTTGTTAACTAGATTGATCGGGTAAACTTAAAATAAACTTGACGAATGAATTTTAGGTTTAAGACCCTAGACTTAATAGCTCACGATCTTCATTCAGGATAGATAACCATTTAATAGATTTCCTTATATGATAAGCATATACCTGTCGGGCGGGGGTAACCACAATTGGAATTTAATCTTAATGAATTCAGGTAATTTGGTTGACATAGACATATGATTTAATCAGATTACACTGGGTATTTGCATCTTACCATCAATAGAGGCTTTTGCAGAATTTTATGTTCCAGGTTAGTAAACCAATATATTACACAAACATGAAATAACCACTTCATCTTTTAAAAATATATTGGAAGAAATCACAACCCTGGATAGTTTTATAAATTTAATTTTCCTCAACCAACTTTCGCGCCATTTTATTTACTTTTTTTAATTTTTTAATTTTTAAAGTCACTATTCCAATCAATCAACCAATCCATTAGATACTAGTAATCATTTGGCTTCATAAAATTAATAGCTTAGATATTAAGTCCTCGTGTGATCGATACTTTTTATACTACTTGAACGATACGTGCACTTGCGTTATACGCGTGTGATTACGCCGGTCAAATATCTTTAAAGCCCTTTAGGGGAAAGCCTAGGTGAGCCTTGGGGTGGCCAAGGGGGCTTCAGTGAACTATGAACATTTTCTGTGAACCTTATCGCCCTTAGTTGATGTATATGTAACGATATAATATAATGATCACGAAACTATTGAAATGTCCGATTTTATATCTGATTTTACTATTCATTTCATGGGTCTCGAATCAGTGTAGGCATGCGTTAACTATTTTGTGCTATAATATTTGTATGTTATAAGAATACTTGTTATCTTTCATAAATTATCCTTATATGAATATGTAGATGTCCTAAACATAGAATTTAAGCCCGTGAGTTACGAGAAGACTGACTTTTGAGGCGTGAACATCGGTAAGTACCGCACAAGCCCAATTTTCCCCTATGGGAAAAGTCATCATGTGACAGCTGGTATCAGAGCCCTAGGTTGGGCACAAGAAATGTTTACAAAGGTGAGCGATGTTATCAAAAGGAAGTTAACGCTATAAGGCTAGAGTGAAGCCTCGGTAACGCAATGGCTCGTGAGGAGGCCGCAAGATTGCGAAATGGCACACGTGGAAAAGAGTAAAGCCCATGATGTCAGGGAATGTTGATGGACAATTACGAGCATACGGGAAATGTTGTTTACATATGCGATAAGCTCGGATATACCCTAATTGTCTGTGAGTGACCCGATATAGATTTGAAACTTGTCTACGAGTGACAGACAAGCGGTTTATGCACCATGAAGGTGTAAGAGATGCTTTAAATATGTGGGAAGTGCAATGTGGGTGTCGTTATGAGAATGACTTGAAAGTACTTGGTTGTGAAAACCCATTGTTGGGTAAAGTAAAGTTCTGAATGGTTGAAAATGGCGTGAAACCCTTCTCCCATGCAAGCTGGATGTGAGGATTTGATGGGAAAGTCAAGAATGTGTAAGCCCTTTTATGTGAGGTAGTAACGGGAACAGAGTGTGAACTCGATATTTCGTGCAAGTAATTTGGAAATGTCCTGACGGACTAAACCTTTGGTAAGGCTACGGATGGCGATTTGTGTGGATTCCCGTGAGTGGGAATGACAATGGTATTGCAATGGCTCAGAATAAGCCAAAGTAAAAGTAGATGAAGAATAAGCCAAAGTAAAAGTGGATGAGCAGACCTGAAAAAAGTCAAGTACCGCCAATTACCCTTATGGAAAACAGTAGTTGATGAACACTAAAAATTGTAGATTTATTAAAAGAAATTAATCATTTTACACTTGTAGTTTCATTAATCCCCTTAATTTAGCACATTTGTGAAATAATAATTAAATTTATGTTTTATATATTTTTATTGTGAATTTTTATTTTTTATGTAGGTGAAATAATACTTTGGATTTTGGAGGCTATAAACTTAAAAGGGAGTTCTAATAATGTACAATTTCGGAAATTCCAACCTTGCGTGATTTTCATATTTTAGCCCTAACGTTTTACTCTGATATCAGATTGAGGTGATTCCAGTTCCAGATGAAAGAAGATTCAATTATCTACAACTTTGATGTTTATAAGATTTTCTAGTTTGGAAGTTTTCAATGTCAAAATTGATGAAAAATTCAAAGTGTGTTATATGTAATTATTAAGAACATAAAACAAAAGAAAAAATATAAAAAAAACAAAAACAAAAGTAAAAGATAAAAAAAAATCAAAAATCAAAAATAAAAAAAAATTAATAAATTGTCAATCCACCTTTCGATGGATTGACAATTGCTTCCTATAATCTTGCAATTTGCAAGACTTAAAGACTTGCAAATTGTAAAGCAAAAGGTGCTGAGCATAGAGGTTCTCAGCGTCCCATTTTCCGAAGCAAATTTCCACAGTCTCTCTGAGACTTTATGGGATGAGCTCTTGTGTGTAATTTTTTATTTTGTATTTATTTTTCTTTATTAATTTTTTATCAGTTAGGGTAAAGGGTGAAGCTAGTGGTATGAAAATATATATGATTTTTTATTTATATTGTAACATCCCAGATTTTCGGGACTGTTTTAGGAGATTCTCAGACTGACGATATAGTCTTGGAATAGAATGATAATGAAGAATAAGTGTTTAAGTGATGGAATATGGATCAGAATAATATAAAATGAATATTCGTCGCGTTGGAAAACGCGTGGGACCAAGAATCAGTTACGTGATTTTTTTATTATATGCGTATAGTTTACAGTTTTGGGCATGAATTTAGCAAACGAACTCCGATCGAGTTGGTTCTTGAACCATCGGACTCATTTTTCCGAGACGAACAACTTCGTGTTGAACACATTTCGAGAATCGCATCAGAAGAGCTTCGAAAGTGGTGATTTCCGAAGTACCCTTAGTAGTGGGGCATATTGGTAATTTTTGGAATTTTATATATATATTTATTATTTATCAGCAGCCTACAAAAAAAAAAAGATAAGAAGAGAAGAAAGACAGAGAGCAGGCGAGAGAAAAGAAAGAAAGAGAGCAGAGAAGTTTTGGGTCCCGATCCGTCTTCAATATCCGACGAGAAGTCCTTAAGGAAAAGTGTAGATCTCGTCGAGAGGATCATTTTGGTGGTAGTTTCATTTCAGGAAACTTCCAATTTTCGAGAAATCTCGGTAAGAAACTTTTTATGGTTTTTCTCGATTTTCCGGTTGATCCAGAACTCCGATCGACCAAACCGTCAGCGCCATTAGACCGAAATGAGGAGAGGATTTCCACGGCACCAGAAAATCTGGTTTTAGGAGGCGCGTGGCGCTCACGCGCCACTCATGTGGCGGCGCGTGAGGCCCACGCGCGGACGGGAGAGGTGGCGCGTGGAACCCACGCGCCAGACAGAATTTCGCCGCCGATATTTCGAGTATCCTCCGCGAATTTCAGACCATTCCGAGTAGTAACGGACCTCCGAATCTTAATTTTCGTTAAGTTTGCGAGAACGACCGAACCACGTTTCTCGCATATTCTTTCATCTATTCTAGTTTAGATTATGTTCATTATAGTAAATTCTTTTGTCTGTTAGGTGATCGTGATACAGTAAGCATGGA
This sequence comes from Zanthoxylum bungeanum, assembly GCA_019454045.1. Lineage (NCBI taxonomy): Eukaryota > Viridiplantae > Streptophyta > Magnoliopsida > Sapindales > Rutaceae > Zanthoxylum > Zanthoxylum bungeanum. The sequence continues at coordinate 106,984 of SKCR01035505.1, forward strand.
CGGTCCTGCTGCATAGTTTCTTTCTCAGTAGTCAGCTCACCAGGTGCGTGGATAAACCTGTAACATTGATGTTTTCAAAAGTATATAGTATGTATGTTTCTTAAATGATTTTAAGGTAATGCATTAAATGAGTTTGTTTTCAGAAAGTTTATATATTTTGCTATAAGGTATGGATCGAATATTGATTATGTTGAAATCATTTGTGTTTGTGATATATGAGAAACTTGCATGATTTGAGATATATGAGCATGGATTTTGGAAATGATTTTTATGTTAGATGCACCCCGTGTGTACTTATATGTGCCAGATTATTGCCATGAGATAAGGTCTCATGTTGCCAGTTATTGCCGTGAGATAAGGTCTCACGTTGCCAGTTTGCTCCGGATGCCAGTTTTGCCGTGGGGAAGCCCCATGTTGCCAGCTTTGCCGTATTTGTCATGAGGTTGTGCATATAGATAAAATAAACAGATTTATCATTACAAAGTATTTTTGAGCAGTATGAGTTTTATGAGAAATGAGATTTATGATATGAGTTTTATGAGAAAAGAGATTTATGATTTGAGTTTTTGAGTTATGAGAAATGAGATACGATTTCAAGTAAATGTTTGAGATATCGATTTACAGCTTATGTATATTTATATTATAAAAGACTTGTTCGATCCACTTTGTTACTTGATTATCCACGGCACTGAGCTGTGATCCATTGCACTAAGCGTGAGCTTACCCCCCCACTCCTTAACATTTCAGGTTTAGCAGATTAGTAGATCGTTCTTACATCTGCTGTTTCGTCATCATTCCTGCCAGTAGAGAAAAGGTTGTGCCAACAGTAGAGTGTCTTGTTATGTTTTGAGACTGTATTTCTAGATATGTATTTCTTGGAAGAATTTGTTGTCTAATGTTAGGCATTGAGCCTTTATTTGTTACTGAGGTTATTGTATTTCCTTTATGGATATTATGTTGAGTTGGATCATGGAGATCCTTGTTATGATATTTTATTTTCAGTTTAGATTTTTCCTTGTATTTGGAGGATTAGTCCATATTACAGGGGAAACTCTGCCAGTTTCTAGTCTCCGTCTCACCCCTACTCTACCTAAGGGGACGGGTGTGTGACATTTAATGGTATCAGAGCCCAGGGTTCATAGATTCTGTAGACATTTTGTTTTCTTATCAGTTTATTTATGTCATCTAGCGGTGACATCTTTCATATGTTTTTAGATGCCTCCGCGTCTAAGAGTGTAGGTGCAGGTCGAGTTCGTACTTGTAAGATAGCAATGTTGGCCAACCTTCTAGGGCACCTCCAGTTGATGAGGAGGTTTATTCTTATGATGGGGAACCTTTTGAAGGAAACCCTGATTCCGTTGTAAGAGATTCGCTAGCCACGATTTTCGGAGATGGTACTCCAGTTCATCATCTTCCAGTAGTTTCGATAGTTGCCCTATCGTTAATCCTATAGTTGAATCCGACGTGATTTCTATGGTTGTACGTAACATGTACCTCTGTCATAAATATGATATCGTTGTGAATTAGTAGGACGAAGGCATTAGAACTTTGGCGTTTAAGAAATGAGAAAGAAGACCTTATTGATAATCGTATTTGATTAATCAATATTTATGATTACATTATGGAATATAACAACTGGGTTGTGTTGCGAGGACAGGATCATCTTCGAATTGATAATCTTCCCATTGACGTTTCGCGCGTAAGAGACATTGGAATGAGGCCGTCGATGATTTGAATTTCGAGACTGTCAGGAAACTTGATTTTGTTGTAGCCCTGAATGATGCTTCTAGATGACTCTTCGATAGTAGTGAAGAGTTGCCAATCTTTATCATTGTATTGCTTTCTAGGCTTCGACGGACTGAGTCTGCAGAGAGAGCTCTAAGATCACAGGATTGACGAAAAGTAATCTCTTCTGGGAAAATCATCGTATCCATAGTAAACTCTAAGTTCGGTCTAGATGGCCAACAAGTGAGTCTCCAATCAGTGAGTTGACGTGATGGTATGATTCTTATAAGATGAATTGGGTGGTAGACGAGCGAATAGTCATTCGACCATTCTGGGGTAATGGTTTCGATCCAGACAGTAATACTTTGTGGTGTTTATACCATCGATACAAAATATTACTGATGAATGGAGGAAGCTCACCAAGACTATCTTCTGAGATACCAGGATAGTTGGGATGGATTGGACTTGGTCCAATAATAAATCCATTTAGGAAACCGAGTTCGAAAAAGGTGCCGAGACTCCACTGGCAATGATTGAAGAAATCGTGACTGTTGATGAAAACTGTGGAGTGGAATCTGTGATATCCACAATGAACAATCGCTGAATTATTTTCGTATTGGATTAAACCATCTGTTTTTCCATTCCAATGGTTTCTAAGAATGAAACACCATCTCATGAAATTGGTAGGAACTCTTGCCACGATATCCATTGCAATCTCTTTAGGCAAAATAGCGGATGGAGCTTCATTGAGACAATCGTAGATATCTCTCCAAAGGTCTCTGACATATTTGGAGTCTATAACTGCTCGATCAATGACTGGCCATTTACAAAACTTTTGGTGTATCACCTTAGCTCTGACAGATCTTGAATAAGGGTCGGGATTAGAAGATGAGGATGCCATTGAAGAAGTTTTGAGTAATTCCTTAAGAACTCGTGCATCTCTTTATAGAGGGAGGTACCAATAATTCTTCATGACAAGATACTTTCACAGTATCTATGCATAATTGGAAGGGATAATTATTGTCGCGATGATAGATGTAAACAGATATGTGGGACCTGTAAATCCTCTTTTCAATAATGGGGAACTTAAGATGGTGGATTTTGCGTAAATTGCTTAAAGTTCTTTACAGCTGTTGTTGTGAGGACATAGGTGGAGCCTTTTCTTTTTGTGATGGGATAGTTGGTTTGTCAGTTGGGGCACAGGTTTTTAAAAAAAAAAAGGGGGCAGTGATTGGAAGGATTGCGACTATTACTTTTAGATTGAGTTGAGAGAAGATTTGACTTATGCTGAAGAACTAGTGGAAATTATGACTAGAGAGTTGAGACAGCTGAGAAGCAGGACGATTCATTTGGTAGAAGCCCTTGGGGTAAACACTTGAAAGTAGAAAGTATTATGGGAACGTGAGGAAAACATGAGGAATAAATATCCCCATTTGTTTCCACCCTATGGTATGTGAATTTCGAGGACGAAATCTTTTAAGGGGGAGAGAGAGGGGAGAGAGATGTAACATCCCAGATTTTCGGGACTGTTTTAGGAGATTCTCAGACTGACGATATAGTCTTGGAATAGAATGATAATGAAGAATAAGTGTTTAAGTGATGGAATATGGATCAGAATAATATAAAATGAATATTCGTCGCGTTGGAAAACGTGTGGGACCAAGAATCAGTTACGTGATTTTTTTATTATATGCGTATAGTTTACAGTTTTGGGCATGAATTTAGCAAACGAACTCCGATCGAGTTGGTTCTTGAACCATCGGACTCGTTTTTCCGAGACAAACAACTTTCGTGTTGAACACATTTCGAGAATCGCATCAGAAGAGCTTCGAAAGTGGTGATTTCCGAAGTACCCTTATTAGTGGGGGCATATTGGTAATTTTTGGAATTTTATATATATATTTATTATTTTTATCAGCAGCCTTACAAAAAAAAAAGAGATAAGAAAGAGAAGAAAGACAGAGAGCAGGCGAGAGAAAAGAAAGAAAGAGAGCAGAGAAGTTTTGGGTCCCGATCCGTCTTCAATATCCGACCGAGTCCTTAAGGAAAAGTGTAGATCTCGTCGAGAGGATCATTTTGGTGGTAGTTTCATTTCAGGAAACTTCCAATTTTCGGAGAAATCTCGGTAAGAAACTTTTTATGGTTTTTCTCGATTTCCCGTTGATCCAGAACTCCGATCGACAAACCGTCAGCGCCATTAGAACCGAAATGAGGAGAGGATTTCACGGCCACCAGAAAATCTGGTTTTAGGCCGGAGCGTGGCGCTCACGCGCCACTCATGTGGCGGCGCGTGAGGCCCACGCGCGGACGGGAGAGGTGGCGCGTGGAACCCACGCGCCAGACAGAATTTCGCCGCCGATATTTCGAGTATCCTCCGCGAATTTCAGACCATTCCGAGTAGTAACGGACCTCCGAATCTTAATTTTCGTTAAGTTTGCGAGAACGACCGAACCACGTTTCTCGCATATTCTTTCATCTATTCTAGTTTAGATTATGTTCATTATAGTAAATTCTTTTGTCTGTTAGGTGATCGTGATACAGTAAGCATGGACGGTCCTGCTGCATAGTTTCTTTCTCAGTAGTCAGCTCACCAGGTGCGTGGATAAACCTGTAACATTGATGTTTTCAAAAGTATATAGTATGTATGTTTTCTTAAATGAATTTTAAGGTAATGCATTAAATGAGTTTTTGTTTTCAGAAAGTTTATATATTTTGCTATAAGGTATGGATCGAATATTGATTATGTTGAAATCATGTGTTTATGATATATGAGAAACTTGCATGATTTGAGATATATGAGCATGGATTTTGGAAATGATTTTTATGTTAGGATGCACCCCGTGTACTTATATGTGCCAGATTATTGCCATGAGATAAGGTCTCATGTTGCCAGTTATTGCCGTGAGATAAGGTCTCACGTTGCAGTTTGCTCCGGATGCCAGTTTTGCCGTGGGGAAGCCCCATGTTGCCAGCTTTGCCGTATTTGTCATGAGGTTGTGCATATAGATAAATAAACAGATTTATCATTACAAAGTATTTTTGAGCAGTATGAGTTTTATGAGAAATGAGATTTATGATATGAGTTTTATGAGAAAAGAGATTTATGATTTGAGTTTTATGAGAGAAATGAGATACGATTTCAAGTAAATGTTTGAGATATCGATTTACAGCTTATGTATTTATTTATATTATAAAAGACTTGTTCGATCCACTTTGTTACTTGATTATCCACGGCACTGAGCTGTGATCCATTGCACTAAGCGTGAGCTTACCCCCCCCCCCCCCCCCCAACTCCTTAACATTTCAGGTTTAGCAGATTAGTAGATCGTTCTTACATCTGCTGTTTCGTCATCATTCCTGCCAGTAGAGAAAAGGTTGTGCCAACAGTAGAGTGTCTTGTTATGTTTTGAGACTGTATTTCTAGATATGTATTTTCTTGGAAGAATTTGTTGTCTAATGTTAGGCATTGAGCCTTTATTTGTTACTGAGGTTATTGTATTTCCTTTATGGATATTATGTTGAGTTGGATCATGGAGATCCTATGTTATGATATTTTATTTTCAGTTTAGATTTTTCCTTGTATTTGGAGGATTAGTCCATATTACAGGGGAAACTCTGCCAGTTTCTAGTCTCCGTCTCACCCCTACTCTACCTAAGGGGACGGGTGTGACATATATTATATTTTATAAATTGTGATAATTTCCCAAATAAAATTCATACCATTCTTAGTTTATTTAAGACTCTTGACTAGTTGTAGACAGTCTCCGATTGACACAGATAATACTTGAATCTCATAAATGAGAGAGAGTGGACTATTAAAGATTTGGATTAATTATAAACAATACGGTACCGCATATATGACTAGTTTTATATATTTGGCATAATTGAGTACCTAATTGAACTTGTTATAGACAAATATTATCACAGTCTTTATGGCTAGTTTTATATATTTTGGCATATTTAGTACCTAACATGACTAATTATCGATAAGACGAATTACATATGTTGATATAATTAATACCTGATAATTACTAAATAAATTGATTGGGAAATAATTATAATTTATATTTTATAAGAAATAAAAATTATTTTATATTTGAAAAATCAAGAGTGGATCCCCTAACCATAGTCTTTTATTTTATTGTTATTATTTTATTAGTTGAATTATTATTTTATCCTATTAAATCTATTCCCTGTGGATCGACCCCGGACTTACCATGTTATTTTATTACTTCGACACTATTATACTTGGGAGTAAAAAACTACTTTATGACTGTGTCAGTAGTCATCTCGTTGGTTACATAAGGGTGATGTGGAAATGCATAGGCTGTTATGTTGTCGATAATGTAACATGCTACACAGAGAGGCAAAATGCCTTAAGAAAATCTGATTTTATGCAATGATAGCACACGAATAACAATAAGAGATGCGCGAGAGTGGTCCAGAAAGTGAAAACATGGTCTTAATGTTACTTTATGATTAACGATTACACTCGTAAATATCGAAATGTGAGATTTTGGCCTTGGAATGGTTTTGGGAACAATATTTGCTCAGTAAAAAATAATCTAAATTAAATGAGGTATTGGGAAACAACCCTAGGAGTTGATGAGTCAATCAAGCTGACTTCTGCATGCTTGCACATGTGTTGATCAATTACATGGTAATTGATGCTTTTATCCGCAAGTAGAGTGCATGTATATTGATGCGGTGACAAAAAAAAATGATGGCAAGAGTGCCTTCGAAATCTGGATGCAAGAATTAACGGTATGGCATTGGATGTGACAGTCATCCTTAATGGTTGGAATAACCTTGGGAAACCTCAGTGGCTCTTGTAAGAGCGAGATACAAATCGTGGAAATGAAAAAATGCATCGACGACTCAAATGAGAGTGGGATGCAAGTCGTATGAAGATGACTAATGGGAAACAATACTATTAAATGGGATAGCGAAAGAATGCATGTAGAGAAAGTTCACGGTTGTAGTGTGGGAACTTGGTATCATGGGAAAAGGTTGCAAGAGTGCCACTTGAACTTAGTAAATAGGAGACCTTAAGGATCAGTTGAGTGCCCTGGAATCGCTAGAGACCTGATCCTCGTCTTCTAAGAAGATGAGGAAGGTTGTGAGGGGACAAGATCTGATGTGGTTGGGTAGGAAGGTGACCAGAGTCAAGAGCGCAAAAGAGATCTGATTTATCATCGCAATAAGAAAAAAAAAGAAAAAAAAGAAAAAAGAAGAAAAGAAATGGAACCCTATGCACAATGGTGTCTGGTGTGTCCAAAAGAAAAAGTTGTGAATCAGGAATGAGCGCTCATGCACAAGTGCATATATGAACTAGTGACCGAAATCCGAAATGCTCATTAGTAAGAGTGTGTAAATAGTTACGACCGAGATTTGAAATGAAACTCATATGCAATCGCGTGTTGCAAGTTGTCGCGAAGGTGAAATATTGGAAAATCGGGTGTTTATGCACATGTGCATAAACTAGGCCATTATATTAGAAACGAGGGCTCATAGGCGAGAGCGCATATGATGTTGCTCTTTTTCTATATCGTGTGCACTAATAGTTTCAAAAATTTATAAAAAAATTACTGACTCGAATATGTAATCTCAATTTTTAACGTATGAATGTTATTGTAATGCCTTATTCTCATGTTTTATTTGTAGAAACCGAAGGAAATCAGTGACAGAATACAGTAAGTGAGTTGGTTGGGTGATAGAAGACTCATGTCTTATGGAAAAAAGTTACGGAAAAGTCGAAGTGACCTGAATTACGGAGAAGCCGAAGAGACCGAGATTGTGGGAACCAATAGGGAATTCTCAGGAGACCGCCATCGAGTTCCAAGTCGACTTCAACGTCAACTTTTCAAGGAAGCTTGACTTCATAAACAACTCTTCGATTGGACGAGCTCATAAACAACTTGATCAGTGTGTGAGGATGGTGATCCGAACATGTACGGAAACCCTATGAGTCCAAATATGTGCGGAGGTACGATCAGACCAAAAAAAACTTTTGTTATCTTGGTCATCATGGGTTGTACTCTTTTTTCTTCGTCTGGATTTTATCCCAATTAGATTTTACTGGTAAAGGTTTAATGAGGCAGACACACGATAGCATTAGCCATCTAGAAGAAGAGAAGTGAAGACCTGGGCTAGAGCATGTAGAAGATTGAATACTAAAGACCTCCAAATGAATTAGAAATGAAGATAATATGTTGCTCACTACACGAAAATAGTTATTTACCGACTGATAATTCGGTCGGTAAATAATAGATTTCGGTCGAAATGATATCTTATGGACCTATTACCGATCAAAATATTATGTCAATAAATGGCTCATCGGTACCAAAATAACGACCGAATATATTTCCATCGGTGATTTTATCAACCGATTACCAACTAAATAAATTTATTATCGGTAAATATTACTGATGGATTACCGAAGGAATATGGAAAATAATCAATCGTTAAATAAATGAATTTCGATCGATAATAACATAAAATATTATCGACCGATAAAATATACGGTCGATAAAAAATCTTTTACCGACCGAAATAACGATTTATAATTCATTGAAATTACCAACCTATAGTGCCGTCAGTAAATTTACTTATTGTAATATAATTACCGATCGAATAGTCGGTCGGTAATTATATTGTATTTTAATTTTTTATTTGATTTTTTGATTAAATTATGTTTTGTTTTTTCAATTTAAATTTAATATTATAAATAAATAATTAAAAAATTATTAAAAATTATTATATATTAATAAACATAAAATAATAATGTTATAGTAATGTACTATATTACATTAAACAAAATGTATTACACACTAGGAGGAGAATGAGAAAGACCACTAGAAAGGGAACTGCATCTGCTGTTGCATCAACTGAAGAGTTAGTTGAACCGGCTCATGTTGCTTCCGTATTTGCTCATGCATATGTTAGTTATCTGCTCCTGCCGCATCTGCTTATGCTGCTACCGCATCTGCTCCTGCCGTTGTCGCATCCACTTCTGTTGTTGCCGCGACTGTTGTCTCAGCATAGTGATCTCTTCCTGCATTTCCGCCTGTGAAATCGAGGCAACAGAAGATGAGGAACTACCCTCAAATACATACTATGAGCCCAGAATGTAGACATGATTCTTTATCTCCGCTCTTATAATCTCAATAACAATCGGTCATCATCTATTGGCTCTCCAGTCTGCAACAACTGGTTTCTGGCAGTTGTATAACGATCATATGATAAATGTGAGAAAGGTTAGATTATAATACAAATTTTTTTAAAGTTATATAAGTGAAAAAAACACAACTGAATATAAACATATATAAAACCTTACATGCACATCCTGAGATTGCTGATTGACGAACGTGTCTGTCGTTGTTCTTCGTGTGTATACACGAAGAGCTCAAAAGCATTGGGCTAACGGCCTACTTGTTTCTCCTATCCATTTGTAAATAATGTAATAGTAATTAACTATAAAAAAATTAATAAGCAATTTAAAGAAATAAGTATTACTTGCAATTTATATACTTTCTAAATGGCGACCATCGTCGTAATTCGATCGGATACCTCCCGTATGCTTGATCATTTTTGTTCCTTCGATGGCGGATCGTTGTCGGTTGGGGGAGGCCGCTTCTGAACGTACACAAAAATAATGAGATTCCCAATATTGATTTAAATTAAACTATAGCGGATCGTCTATGAAATATGATTGCTTCCCTTTATGCTTATTCTCGTTCAACATATATTTGTACTGAATTGCCGCTTTCTTCTCCCATGCAATATAAATCATTGCATTAATTGCCTCCTCCTACCAAAAGTATTTCTGTAAAATAATTAAATTAACTTATAAATATTATATTTTTAACTATAAATATTCTATATTAAGTAATTAATTAAAATTTCTAAATACCTTAAACTCTTCAAAATATAATTTCTTAGTTTATGAAACCTTCTTCCAACAAACTCCCTCTGAAACCATTTATTGGATTGCTCAATCTGCCCACTGAAAATGAAAAAGATAAAAATATGTAAAAAAGAATACATTTTTTTTAAATCGTTGGAAATCTCACCGTAAAACCATCTCTTCCGGGCTTAAGCGGAGCAGGTAAAACCCCCGACTGTCCAAGGCTCTTACAAGAAACGCACTCACTGGGATCCTAAGTCCTACACCACAAAGTCACACTCCTTGTAAAAAAGAATACATATATTAAATAATAATAATAATAAACTTACTCCGGCTTACGTAGAGTGAGTTGATGACGTTGCCCTGACCCAGTATTGAATGTCGATGATGCCACAGTGCTGGCATTACCTGCGACATCCATCTTAGTTAGGTGTTGTGATGTCATCGGATCATGTGCATGTGGAGTCTGAGGCTGCTGCGAGCTGGTACCGACCTCACTATCATGGAACCAAAAGACCTACCAGATGTTGGTCTACCCTTACGGAGAAGACCTCTGCCGATACCTCTAGCCATATTTGTAAGAATATAATCGAAACAAGAATGCATAAATTAATTTTAATCAAACTAACTATCTAGTAATAATAATGTGATTATAATAGTTCATCAAACAAATCGTTCGAATTTTTCAATCTTAACATTAAGTTTAATTGAAGTAAACTTCAAATAAATTGTTAGAATTTTTCTATCTTACTGATTCCATATGCATAAATGTTATTTCTTCATTGGGAGCCTCAGAACTTCAAACTGAGGAAAAATGGATTGAGATGATTTTGAAATAGTCATTTCACCGATTACCTTAAACTGCACAGATATATTTTCAACTGCAGTTACTCATTTTAACATATTATCTCAAATATCTTCTTTAATCTACCGATATTTCGACAGAGTTTTCTTTGTAACTATGATAATCTAAAATTTTTATTACACAAAAATAAACACTTCAAATAAACCCTACATATCTATTGCACAACTTGTGCCTTTCCAAACTCCCATTATTCCAAATGCCACCAAAAATCAAGCAACATTTGGCCATACTAATACAAGAAACAAAAGCCACGTTCTCATCAATAATTACCACAACATGCATGAATCCAATCTATATATTGCTTAGAGCATTACAAAATCAAAATATACAAACAATATCTTCATGTTTATTACACTAGACATTTACCTCATACATTTATTTTTTGTGTTTGAGTGTCACACACCCGTCCCCTTAGGTAGGGTAGGGGTGAGACGGAGACTAGAAACTGGCAGAGTTTCCCCTGTAATATGGACTAATCCTCCAAATACAAGGAAAAATCTAAACTGAAAAATAAAATCTCATCATAAAACTAGGATCTCCATGATCCAACTCAACATAATATCCATAAAGGAAATACAATAACCTCAGTATCAATTAAAGGCTCAATGCCTATAACCACATAACAAAATCTTCCAAGAAATACATATCTAGAAATACAATCTCAAAACATAACAAGACACTCTACTGTTGGCACAACCTTTTCTCTACTGGCAGGAATGATGATGAAACAACAGATGAAAGAACGATCTACTAATCTGCTAAACCTGAAATGTTAAGGAATGGGGGGTAAGCTCACGCTTAGTGCAATGGATCACAGCTTAGTGCCGTGGATAATCAAGTAACAAAGTGGATCGAACAAGTCTTTCATAATATATATAATTACATAAGCTGTAAATCAATATCTCAAACATTTACTTGAAATCATAAATCTCATTTCTCATAAAACTCATTTCTCATAAAACTCATTCTGCTCAAAAATACTTTGTAATGATAAATCTGTTTATTCATCTATATGCACAACCTCATGACAATATGGCAAAGCTGGCAACATGGGGCTTCCCCACGGCAAAACTGGCATCCGGAGCAAACTGGCAACGTGAGACCTTATCTCACGGCAATAACTGGCAACATGAGACCTTATCTCATGGCAATAATCTGGCACATATAAGTACACGGGGTGCATCCTAACATAAAAATCATTTCCAAAATCCATGCTCATATATCTCAAATCATGCAAGTTTCTCATATATCACAAACACATGATTTCAACATAATCAATATTCGATCCATACCTTATAGCAAAATATATAAACTTTCTGAAAACAAACTCATTTAATGCATTATCTTAAAATTCATTTAAGAAAACATACATACTATATACTTTTGAAAACATCAATGTTACAGGTTTATCCACGCACCTGGTGAGCTGACTACTGAGAAAGGAACTAGGCAGCAGGACCGTCCCCGCTTACAAAATCATGATCACCTATAGAAATAAAAGAATTCACTATAATGAACATAATCTAAACTAGAATAGATGAAAGAATATGCGAGAAACGTGGTTCGGTCGTTCTCGCAAACTTAACGAAAATTAAGATTCGGAGGTCCGTTACTACTCGGAATTGTCTGAAATTCGCGGAGGATACTCGGAACATCGGCTGCGAAATTCTGTCTGGCGCGTGGGTTCCACGCGTCACCTCTCCCGTCCGCGCGTGGGCCTCACGCGCCGCCACATGAGTGGCGCGTGAGCGCCACGCTCCGGCCTAAAACCAGATTTTCTGGTGGCCGTGAATTCCTCTCCCCATTTCGGTTCTAATGGCGCTGACGGTTCGTCGATCAGAGTTCCGGATTAACGGGAAATCGAGAAAAACCATAAAAAAAATTTCTTACCGAGATTTCTCTGAAAATTGGAAGTTTCCCGAGATGAAACCACCACCAAAATGATCATCTCGTCGAGATCTACACTTTTCCTTAAGGATTCAGTCGGGTTTGAGCTACGGATAAGTCAGATCGGGACTAAATCTCAATTTCCTCTCTTTTCCTTCTTTTTTCTCTTTCTTTCTCTCCTCTGCCTCACGTCCCTCTCTCTTTCCTGCTGTGACTGCTTCTTTCTTTGACTCTTGTATATGCTTTTTCTTCTTATCTTATTCTTTCTTTTATTTTATTTTTTTATTCTTATCTTATCTCTTTACTTTCCTTCATTTATTTTCTCTTTTTTCCTTTTCGTAAATGCTAACAGTGTAATATAATAAATATATAATAATATGGCACAATTCGTTTGCCACCCTACACTTGTCCTTAACCACTTTTTAATTCCAACTCCACAAATTTAATAATCAAATCCTTTAAATTATATCCACCAAAAATAATAAAATAAAATATGGGTAAAAATAATTCGGGGTGTTACATTGAGGCACTGAGATAATGCCTCATTGAGGCACTCACGATGTCTCAAGACAGTGCCTCAATGAACCGTATAGTCTTTGCAATCTTAGGGTCAAAGGAAAATAATATATCTTTTTATACGACATCTTCTTGTGTTTAGTCAATCCTCTTTTGTTCTTAAATCTGGGTTGTGAACGGAAATTACATATTGTCAATGCAACATCATTGTCCCAGTATATCATACAACTATTATTACAATAATCAATTTTTTCAACATGTAGTCTAAGGCTCTAAACTAACTTTTTTATACTGTAAAAGTTATCCATCATCGTATTATCTTCTGGTAACACTTCTTTAATGAATTGTACCCAATCATCAAAGATCTTCTCTAACCGATATTCTTAAGATTTCATATTCAAATATTGAGCTATCATTGACAACTGTGAATATTTTCACACCCCGGCGGCCACAACTCTGTATCTAAAGAATTCAGCATCTTATAAAAATTATATGCATAAAGATTATGGGATTCCTCCGGATTATCTATCTAAGAACTAGACCCAGTTGCATCAAAAAAATTGTGGCCATCATTAACAAAGGTAGGGCCAGCAGCATCATAAATCATTTGGTGATATGGATTTATGGCTTCTACTTCCATCACATTGACGTGTTGTATGTGCACTGCTCGGAGCACTACATGTAAGAGTTTTCCCATGTCGATCTCATACATAATAATATGAAACAAATCTTTTTTTCACAAGATGTAACTTAACTACCTCAATTTCTCTAAACTTACAAAGATAAAATACTTTACAATGACACCTTATCTTATTGCCTTGCATATATGCCGACTGACCACTAGCATATTTAATAAATTCTTGTATCACGTTCATAAAATCCATGTTAAGTGTGTCATCATTATTAAGCCTCACATACATCCACCCTCTATTTGAATCCATTTCTATTATGTTTTAAGTAAAATGGAAGAAAATTTTCAATTCTCCATGTTACATAAAGAAGCATATCAAATTATAATATATATTTCAAAATAATCATCAACACACTCATAATACGAGTTCTGAATTAAATTGATTTTCTTACCTAAATACAACCACACCCAAACAAAATCCCTAAATATGCAAGTTCCTAATTAATATACTGGTGAAACATTTACAATGTCATTAAAAACTCTTTAGGGGTAAAAGCCTAGGTGAGCCTAGGGGTGGCCAAGAGGGCTTCGGTGAACTATGAGAATTGGTCGTGAACCCTCTCGTCATTAGTTGACTCATACTTAACGATAAAATATAATGATCACGATACTATTGAAATGTCCAAATCAGTGTGGGCCTGTGTTTACTCTTTTATGCCCTAAAAAACCCGGCCCATCTAGGGCTCAGGCGGGGCCAGGCTTTACCCGGGTCCGATTTTTTTAATATAAAAAATTATATATATATATATATATAATTTATTATATAAATATAAATATATATATATTTATTTTAAGCCCGAGCTTTTTTAGTTAAGCCCGAGCTGGGTTGCTCATTTTAAAGCTTGGCCCGGGTTTATTTGACCATGGGCCGGGCCCAGAATTTTTTGCCACCCTTAGTAAAATTCCATAACTTATCGTTATATGAATATATAGACGTCCTAAACATATAATGTAATCATGTGAGCTATAGTAAGGCTGACTTCTGAGGCGTCAATCTCGGTAAGTGTCGTATGAGCCCAATTTTCCCCTATGGGAAAAGTCAACATGTGACAATGTGTGTTAACCCACTCTAGCTGTTATTCATGTGGTGAGGAAATTTTATGCAAATGCGTATGAACATAAATGGTATCAGGTAATGGTGCGGGCAAGCAATTACCATTCGATAGAGCCATCATCAATCACTTCTACAACCTTCCCGATATTGACAATGATGAGTATACATACATCATTGAGGACCATGACCTAAATCAGGTCATTGTGGTGTTCTGTATCACAAATCATGCATGTGAGATTAACAATAATGAGGAGCTGATTAAGATGAGCTTCAAATCCTTCGACCAAATGCACGCGTCTGTTTTCATTTCTTGACCCGGACACACATTCGGGGATCTTATATCACAAATGTAATGAAAGATTGGATGCTCCTGCTTTACTCCATCCTCGAGGGTGACTCTATTGATGTTGATAGCCTTATTTCTTCCAACATTGTTCGAGCCACCAACTCTGCTCCTGTGAGTATTCTCTTTTGTAGGCTCATCACCAGCCTATGTGCTCAGGCTAGGGAACCCATTGACTCTAGAGAGGAGTTCTGGCCACCCACTACTCCTTGATCGCAACCAACATCTAAAAGCTCCATGCTGAGAGGGCTTATGTTGCTAGCTCTTCATCTGCGTACCCTCAGCCATCAACTCGATGGTCCTCCCAACCACTACTGTCGCCCAGCGCTTGGACCACTACTGTCGCCCATCGCTTGGACCACATAGATGCTCATTCTGCGTACCAGGCCCATTACAATCAATAAATGGAGCATATGCTCCGATTAATAACGGGATTGTTCAACATAAGTGTGGATCAGTTCCTACTCTTTCCAAATTTTCCTGAAATCGCTACTGTTATGGAGGCCGCTGACGCTGATGAGGATGAGTGATCCGAATTAAATTGATTATCAAAATAATCATCAACACACTAATAATATAAGTTTCGAAATAAATTGAATTTTTTACCTACATACAATCATACCCAAACAAAATCCCTAAATATGCAAGTTCCTAATTAATTTGATTTATATTGTTAATTAATATGACATCAAGAAAAAAAACTTACTAAGACTGAAGCAGAAGTGGGCAGAATTCTGGAAAATGAAAAAGACAATGAGCAATGAGGCAGGGCAAGAGGAAAGTTTATTTTTATATTCTAAAATTTACCGACCGAAATAAATTTCGGTCCGTAAAATGTTAATTTGGACGCCTTATCTTGGAGCTTCAATGTTGTTAGGCGCCTAATATTACCGGTTGACCTGTCATCAATCAGTAATTACCGACATATATTTCGGTCGAAATATATTAAGTCGGTATATATCCATTTTTTACTAATTTTTTTTAAAATTATTCACACTTATCGCCCGATAAGTAATCGGTAAGTAAATTTGACATAATACTGACCTATCTCATCAGTCGGTAAAAGAACTTTGTTTACCGACTGAAAATAAGTGATGAGAGGAAAATATATCAATATTTATCGCCCCTTTGAACTAATATTTTGTATAGCTTCTTGAGTTTTATGAACGTTTTGATGTGTTTTAGTTTATTTTGCAGATAAAATAAAATCGGGTGTAACGACCGGTAGTTTAGTTACTATTACATTGTAGTACTGTGGTATCTTTGGACGAAGATAATATAAAATAAATTATGTTGGGACTCAAATATGCTCGTAGAATGACTTTAGGGACAATCGATAACTTTCTCGAAGTCCCGGGACGAGGCTGTACCGTGTTTCCTTTGGAACGCCCATAGTATTTGGGGTGTAACTTTTTCATAAGTTCTCTGATTCTTATGAATTTTATATCGTAAAAAATATGAGGTCGAGACCTATAACTTTCGCGTTGAATATTTTTCCAAATTCAGACCAGAAATAGGCCAAAAATGCAAGTCAAAAATTCAGATGAATAGTAATTTCGGACCCAAGTGATAAAATCTCCAAATTTCTCTATTTCTCTACACACTTCTACATTGTTCTTATATCAATTAAGTCCCACTATATAAAGGGGCTACTATTCATTAATACAAAAAAAAATTAGAAGCAAAAATAGAAAAGAGAAGTGAGAAAGCCGAGAGAGAAAGAGAGGGAAAGAGAAGAAGAAGAAGAAAGAAAATGAGAGAAGAAGAAGAATAAGAGTAAAGAAGTAAGAAACAAGGAATGGAGAGGCTTGGAAACCATGGAAATTTGAGAAATCAAAAGGAAGAGGTTATCCATAGGAACCGCATTCTCCTTCGATTAAGGATCCAGTGCCAGTCAGACTCAAACACTGTGAGTGGACACCTCTTTCTTTAAGTGAATTTTATTTATTGATTTATTTGTTCTATACAGACTTACTTGTTCCAGCACCTAGGGCGTTAGCCTTTATTTATTTACAGTTACTTTTCAGATGATAGTGATTTAGAAAAAAAAAAGATGTTTTTAAAACCTGAATTTTTAGGTTTTCCGGGGCATGAGGTAAAAACTCACCCCAGTATGTAACTTGAGATAGAATGGAATTGACGGACATATGACATGTGAACATGTAGAGGACTAGGGGGTCGGCGATACGTAACGCCCCTAGATCCTAGTTTCAGAGCCAGAATGGCAGCACAGGTTCGTGTACCTAGACTCTTGTTCAAAGCTTGGGTGGTAGCATAGATCCGTACCCCCAGTTCTAGTTTGTGGCTTGGGGGACGGTGATACGTAACGCCCCAAGACCACCAGTTTCAGAGACAATAGTGGCATGCTTTGGGGGACGGCAATACGTAATGCCCCAAAGTCATGGATTTTCACTGCTGTGACAGTTAGGCGTATGGGGGATGGCGATACGTAACACCCTCATACGTCAAGTTTTTCAAACAGAGATACAGATTTCAGACAGAGTTTCCAAATTTCAGATACATTTTTCAAAAGAGCTTTTTGAAAAGAAAGTTTTCCCGAAACATAAGTTTTATAAGAGATTTTAAAAAAAGAAGTTCATAGTTTTTTAAAAAAAAAACAGAAACCAGTTTTCTTAAAAAGTTATTTTATGAGTTTTCGATTTTAGAACTAAATATTTTTATAATAGTTTTTCATTTTTAGTCCACTCACTTCGATCAAATAACGATCTAACCCTTACTCCAGTCTTTATGTTTTACAGGATTCTCGGAGGACGAGCTCGGGAGGACGGATACTGATGTAGTCACTAGGGATGAAGTCCACCAGTATGAGTCATAGACATAGTTAGAGTCCAGTTATGGTCAAGTGTGAGTCTTGTATAAGTCATGGTCATGTGTAGCCAATGTAAAACGGTTATTATTGAATATAGTAATTAAATATTGAGTTTGTTTTCTTTGTTTTGAGTTGGGCGGTCTCACATAAATTACAGTCATATACAGAAAAGTATATTAGTTTCCATTATGGTTAAATAGTCAGAGGCTTATGGGGTTAGTACTGCTATCCCATGCCGGTAATATCTCCCAGATCGGGGATGTTACAATGATGGTATCAGAGCATGGTCTAGGGAGTCAGTGACTGCAGTGGGCAGAGTGCTGAGGTCTTGTATACGCAGTATGTCCGGGATACCCATATATGAGGCACTACCTCTCCAGTATCTGATCCATGAGTACGTCCTCAAAGCTCCATAGACAGGTTGGTAAGCCTTCTTAGATCATTTAAATAGTATCCCCCGTAAGAATAATTTCACTCTAGATACCAGATAAGAAATCTTCTTGAAGTTATACCGATCTAGTACCAGAAGAATAAACAAGCTATGGAAACAGACAATAGGATTTTAAGAAAAGTTAACATGGAAAAGAGAAAGGAAAATTATAAGAAAGTACAGAAGGGTGCATAAGAGTATAGGTAGCCAAAGATAAAGAATAGTAAGGAGATGAAATAAGACAGAGAAATTTTGAGGATATCTACCCAGGAATATGCAAGAGAATAGAAAAGCTCGAACAAGTAATAGAGTTCTTAGAAGTAAGATCCCTTCCCTCATCAGAACACTTCTTCAAGCCGAATCAGTATCTTCAAGTACTTCCTATAGATATTAAAAACCATGAGTACCCATTCAGGGAAATATGAAGAAAAATAAAAGTTAGGAAGTGGAATAACATACAGAAGGTAGATATCTAAGTAACTGAAAGTAAATAGAGATAGAGAAATAGAAACAGATAAGAAATGTCGAAATCTATAGTAATAAGAATCAAAGACATAGAGTTAAGTAATAAAGGATAATACCAGAACTAGCAGTAATGATGAGCGTAGTAAGACTGGACCATAATAAAAGCCAAGTAGATCTAAGAAATGGTTATTTCTCTCGAGCAAGATACTTTTCTTCCTTAGAAGAATTCCTCCGAGTTGATCCAATATTTTTTTGAGTCATCCCGTGTAGGTAGCAAGTTTCCCCGAGTATCAATGACCGTTATAAGATAGAGGAAGTAAGAAAGTCAAGGATGATCGTGGAATATTTTAATGGATACGGAATGCCATAGAGAAAGAGAGAGACTTTAGATCTTCCGAACTCAGACTTAGAGGCAAACAAGATGAGTGGCGACTGAAACAACAGTTAGTTCCCCTTATCCAAGAGATCCAATAGATAGAGCTTCGACCTACCCAGATCTTCACTCCTTCGAGATACCAGTTAAGGAAGCTATCCTTATAGAGTCTATCTCATACCCATCATACATGAGCAATAGACTCCATCAGGACATAAAGTACTAGAACAAGGATGAAGAAGCTCCCTGGCCCATAAAGAAAATGACCAATGAGATGTAAGCAGTTCCTGTCAGCATGATTATAGGCGACCATAAGAAAACCCAGGGTAGTGCAAGGATTAAAGTAAGTCGGAGTGAGGCTTGTTAGACCTGTAGAAGTTCACAAAAGATCAGATGTCGTAGAACCCACAGATAAGTCGAGTCAGTAAGAGATCCGTAGAAGAATATAAGAATAGACCTATGAAGATGAAGATACTTAAGAAGTGATAAGAGTACCAGTATGGACAATAGAATAAAGTGATCAAATCAAGGGTTATAGCAAGGACCAAAAAGTTAAGATCTAAGAAACAAATAGAGGAATGACCCACCGTTAGTCTTAGAAGCAGAAAGTATAGTAAGGGAATATCACATGCAAATGGTATGAGAAATGTGAGGAGTAACAAGGAAATTCAGTGTATTTAGGCGCGAAGATGATATAATGAGGAAATAATAGAGTAATGAATCGATGAAAGTTGTGGGACCCTAGAGCATAGTAAAGAAAAGAACCAGTAAATGAGAGCAACTGTTAGATTAGATAAACTACGAGAGGGCCCGACAACCAAGTCGATGAATCCAAAGAATCATAGACAAGAAACATGAGAAGGGAAGGTATATCCCTACAATAAGTTGAGCTAAATATGAAAACCTTCATAGAAACAAGGAACCTTCAAAAAGGTAGAGATATTAGAAGTATAAAAGATCATGGAGAACGATTTGTAGGAGCATAGTGAACAACTTATAAAGAACTTCATGGTATTGGAAAGAAGGATTTTAGGAAGAGAATAACGTTTGGATCAAAGATTTAGTAGAGGATGCTCTTATTAGTCGAAGTAAACAGAGTTTTTAAAGGAGTTAAGGAGTAAGGAGTTGAGGAACTAAGATAAGAAAAGAACCATTGTAGCAGAAAGAACATAGTAATCGCAGGAACTTAAGCAACATGAATGATAGAGAGACCGTATGAGTTATTATGAGGTATGCTTCTAGAAGGATTTTTGGGATGATGAGTGATTGATTAATGTAAATGACCAGGAGCGAGGTTAGAAAAGTCAAGCCAAATAAATTTTATCAATAATACCCAGTATAGGAAAATACACCAGACAAGTGTACCCAAGAGTCCTAGGTATAGAGAATGTGTCACTGAATCACCGTAACAGAAGAGCCTCAAGACTAGTTCTTACCTTCCCAACCCTTGATCGACGGTAGTAACAAGATGGACCTGAAGCGTAACCTTGAGATACTCCAGAAGCAAGTATAAGTGTAGTGATAGATGATCGAAACATACGACTCTTAAGAACAGCAATAAATCAGAATAAAAAAAGGAAGAGATAGCCTAAGTAAGAGATTTAGAGAGAAACTATTAGATAAGGTAACAAGAGAAGAAGTATTAGTTAAGTATGCGATAAGAATGTAAAAGACAGCATTAAGAATAACTTAGGACATATGAGAACAAATATCCTTTTGGGTAAGGGAACAGAGATATGACCCATAATAGATTCAGTTGTAGAACGAAGTAGAAAGGTAAATAAAAAGGTGAGTTAATACAAGTATTGGAAATGAAATTGTCAAGGCGCAACAACAAACAGGAGAGGAAATACTAAGTAAGTATTGACAGAAGTGTAGTAGGATATGGAACTAAGAAATAAGTCTACCATAGTGTGAAAATCAACAGAGAGAATATATTCTAGCATGCAATTTAGTATAGAAGACGAGTGAATATAAAAGAATAAGTAAGGAAAGATCAAGGAGTTGAGACCTACAGATGTAGTCCAAGAATGAACAAGTGAAGCTAATGAGAGTCAGAAATGAAGTGTTAAGTTAGAACAATACCAAAATAGGGTAGTAGTCAAGTGATAACCGGTATTTCAAGAAACCAAGGTCTGAGGAAATGATAGGTGCATAAAGAAAGAATATATTCCTCAAGTAAGAAGGCAGAAACATAGACCAAGAAAGTTCTTAGCAGATGGTAGAATGAAGAAAAGAATGAAAATAATACTAAGAAAAGTTTAGGGAGTGGAACTGTTAAGGAGCAATGACAGTAGGAAAGAGTAATTAATAAGTAAAAGATAATGGTAAGTAATAACAAGGAAAATTTTTGATTGAGTAATCATATGAGGTACCCAGCCCTAGCTTAAGATGACCAAACCACTACGGGTTTGGGATGGTTTAGCCGCGGGTATGGGTGGTTTGGTAGGTTTGTATCATAGTACGAAAACGAAGGGATAGGTTAGTGCGAAGCTGTTATTGTCATAAAGATGAATTCTCGAACTACGAAATAATGACAAGAACGTGAGTAATGATTTTTGTAAGCAAGTACGAAAGGATATAAACTTTAACCAAAATCATATCGAAAGGTACCACTAAAAAGTTGTCCAGGAGTAACGCTTTAGGTACAAGTGGTGTTAATAAACAATATTAAAAAGATAGAAAAACCCCAAGTCCCTTAGGGAAACATAAATTTTGGAACTTAGAGAGAGAAACTTATAACTGTTGAAGGTCACAAGTGGAGTATAGGAAGTTGATAGCTAAGTAATGAGAAAGAATATTAAGATCAACTTGGACAAATGGAATAGAGAAATATCGAGTACAGATATGAAGATATTAGACTCTTCGGTGAGAGTCAAGATACCAGTTATTAAGAATCTGATCAAGTCAATAAATTGTGGAGCATGAGTAAAGGTCTACAAGAAAGAGATATTTTTTTTTTCAGACAAGATATATTGAGTACAACAAAAAGGTCAGAAAGAAATAATCGAGGATACTCAACAGAAAACTTACGAAACGAGAACTTAGAAAAGAGAAAAGAGGGAAAAAATCAAATAACTAATAAAGGTTGGAGACAAGGAGATAAGTATAATAGAATCTCTAGATATTCGCGAAACTACGAAAACCACGAGTAGACACCAGAAAGGATTCGAGGACAAATCCTATTTAAGGGGGGATAATTTATAACGACCGGTAGTTTAGTTACTATTACGTTGTAGTACTGTGGTATCGTTGGATGAAGATAATATAAAATAAATTATGTTGGGACTCAAATATGCTCGTAGAACGACTTTGGGGACAATCGGTAAATTTCTCGAAGTCATGGGACGAGACTGTACCGTGTTTCCTTTGGACTGCCTATAGTATTTGGGGCGTAACTTTTTCATACGATCTCCGATTCTTATGAATTTTATATAAAAGAAAAGATGAGGTCGAGATATACAACTTTCACGTTGAAAATTTTTCCAAATTCGGAAAAGAATTAGGCCAAAAATGTAAGTCAAAAATTCAGATGAATAGCAATTTCGGACCCAAGTGATAAAATCTCCAAATTTCTCCATTTCTCTACAAACTTCTACATTTTCCTTATATCAATTAATTCTCACTATATAAAGGGGCTACTATTCATCAATATAAAAAAAAATTAGAAGCAAAAATAGAAAAAAAAATTGAGAAAGCCGAGAGAGAAAGAGAGGGAAAGAGAAGAAGAAGAAGAAGAAGAAGAAGAAGAAAGGAAAGAAGAGAAGAATAAGAAGAAAGAAAATGAGAGAAGAAGAAGAAGAGTAAAGAAGTAAGAAACAAGGAATGGAGAGGCTTGGAAACCATGGAGATTTGAGAAATCAATAGGAAGAGGTTATCCATAGGAACCGCATTCTCCTTCGACCAATGATTCAGTGCCAGCCAGACTCAAACACTGTGAGTGGACACCTCTTTCTTTAAGTGAAATTTATTTATTGATTTATTTGTTCTTTACGAATACAGACTTACTTTTTTCGGCACCTAGGGCGTTAACCTTTATTTATTTATAGTTACTTTTCAGATGATAGTGATTTAGAAAAAAGATGTTTTTCAAACCTAAATTTTTATGTTTTTCGGGGCATGAGGTAAAAACTCACCCCAGTATGTAACTTTAGATAGCATGGAATTGACGGACAAGGGACATGTGCATATGTAGAGGACTAGGGGAACAACGATACATAATGCCCCTAGATCCTAGTTTCAGAGACAGAATGGCGACATAGGTTCGTGTATCTGGACTCTAGTTCAAAGCGTGGGTGGTAGCATAGTTCCGCACCCCCAATTCTAGTTTGTGGCTTGGGGGACGGCGATACGTTACGCCCCAAGACCACCAGTTTCAGAGACAGTAGTGGCATGCTTTGGGGGACAGCGATACGTAACACCCCAAAGTCATGGATTTGCACTGCTGGCTATAGTAAGGTGTATGAGGGGACGGCGATACGTAACGCCCTCATACGTCAAGTTTTTCCGACAGAGATACAGATTTCAGACAGAGTTTCCAGATTTTAGATACAGTTTTCAAAAGAGCTTTAGAAAAGAAAGTTTTCCCGAAACATAAGTTTTATAAGAGATTTTAAAAAAAGAAGTTGAGAGTTTTTTTTTTTTTTTTTTAAAAAAAAAAAAGAAACCAGTTTTCTTAAAAAGTTATTTTATGAGTTTTCGATTTTAGAACCAAATGTTTTTATAATAGTTTTTCCTTTTTAGTCCACTTATTTAGATCGAATAACGATCTAACCCCCACTTCAGTCTTTATATTTTACAGGATTCTCGGAGGACGAGCTTGGGAGGACGGATACTGATGCAGTCATTAGGGATGGAGTCCACCAGTATAAGTCATAGACATAGTTAGAGTCCAGTTATGGTCAAGTATGAGTCTTGTATAAGTCATGGTCGTGTGTAGCCAATGTAAAACGGTTATTATTGAATACAATAATTAAATATTGAGTTTGTTTTCTTTGTTTTGAGTTGGGCTACGGTCTCACATAAATTACAGTCATATATAGAAAAGTATATTAGTTTCCATTATGGTTAAATAGTCAGAGGCTTATGGGGTTAGTACTCATATCCCATGCCGGTAATATCTCCCAGATCGGGGATGTTACATTGGGACTTAATGGAATTATTCAGGACGAAATATGGAACAAATAAGGGTAAAAATTGGACTTGACATTTGCATTTTAGAGGTTGGAAACTTGAAATGGCGTTCTAACGAAATAAAATTTTGGAAATTTCAACTTTGCGCAATTTTCGTATTTTGGCCAATTTTCGTATTTTGGCCATAACCTTTTACTCCGTTATCGGATTGAGGTGATTCAAGTTCCAGATTAAAGAAGACGCAAAGAGCTACAACTTTGACGTTCATAATAATTTTGAATTCTAAAGTTTTCATGACCGAAATTGATAAAATATCCAGTATCCAGAAGTATGTTATGTGTAATTATTAAAGTCATTTTCAAAACAAAAAAAAAATGGAAATTTTCAAACTTCCACCAAAAATTTGGTGCCATGGTTTGTGTCATGTTTGGTGGCATGTTTGGTGGAGAAATTTGTGGAGAAATTGGTGGAGATAAAATTTTGCCTATAAATACCAAGTTATTTCATTTGTAAATTTCATATTTTCCTTAAGGTTCTAATAAGGATCTAAGGACTGTATCTTGTGTGTTTAATTTTTATAATTTAAATTATGTATTTTTATTTTCAGTAATAGTAGTAGTTTATTTTCTTTATTTTTCTTTTATGTTCAGTAGTTAAATTTCTGTTGGGGAATGGTGAAGCTTTTATTATTATAATTTAGATTAATCTCCCTTAAATTATAATATATTAATTATCTTAAAACCTGACTTAATTGGATACCGCCCTTATGGTCGGTTGGACTTAATTAAATTGATTTTAACCTGACTAAATTGGTTACCGCCTTTATGGTCGGTTGAAATTAATTATAACTTGACTTAATCATGATACCGCCTATATGGTCGGTTGGTAATGTCATGCTAAATTTATATATTATAATAAGGGGGATTTCTAAATTAAAAATATTAAGGGTAGATTAATCTCACTTAATTTATAATATGGAAATTGTAATTTTATAATATGGATTAAAGTTGATTCCGCCTTAATGGCTGGTTTTATTTATGTAACATAATATGACACCGCCTATAAGGTTGGTCTTTAGATGACAGATGATTACCGCCTATATGGATGGTTTGTGGATAAATAATAACACCGTCTTTATGGCTGATTCAACTTAATTGGGTAACACTGAAAATTTCTATATTATAATAAAGTGAGATTTCTAAAAGTGGATCCCATAACCCCCAGCATTTTATTTTTATTCTAGGGAAGTGATGAAACACAATATTAACATGCTTAATAATTGATTTAATTATATTATGGGTATTATTTTAGTTTGTTTATTGAATCTTAATCTTAATGCTTCTTGTTGCCTGATCACCAATAAGATCGATGTGGTAAACTTAAAATGAACTTGGAAAATGGATTTTAGGTTTCAGTCTCAATAGCTCACGATCTCCGTTAAGGATAGATAACCATCAAAAGATTTCCTTACAGGATAGACATATACCTGTCGGGCGAGGGTAGCCATAATTGGAACTTGAACTTAATGAATTCAGGTAACTTGGTTAACATAAACATATGATTAATTGAGTTATTTGGGTGTTTGTGTCTGACCACCGGAAGAGGCTTTTGCATATTTTCGTGTTCCAGGTTAACAGACTGATTTATTACACATATATAAATGAATCAAATCATCATTAGAATAATATTGTGTGGAATCACAACCCTAGATATTTGTGTCATTTGTTTATTTTCCTTAGTATTTTGTTTTATATTTTTATTTATTTAGTAAATCCACATTCAACCAACCAATCAAGCAATCAATTCCCTTCTCCCTATAATTAGATACATGTAAATAAATAGAATCAATAATTAATAACAACAGTAGAAATTAAGTCCTCGTGTGATCAATATTTTTATACTACTTGAGCGATACGTGCGTTTGCGTTACGTGTGTGATTTCACCGACCAATATGATAGGTAAGACGTTAGTAAAAACTTGACGCCATTTCTTGACGCTAAGTTTATACTCAACGCATATTTTTCTAACAGAATACTGATGGATCAGTCCATCAGTAATATATCGGTCGGTAAACGGTCGGTATTGGGTCAGAAAATTTCTTAATCTTTAAACAGTCGATATTCAATCGGTATTTAATATTTTTACCAATAAAATATTTTCAATCGATAATATCGATCAGTAATCCAATATTTTCTTATAGTGGTTCGAGCAAGCTCCCAAGTTAGACCATCGTCGAGGACGCTGATGATTGCAGTGGAGGAGAATGTCACTGTCTCAGTTTAAGACTAGCAATATTGCATCAATTTTTCGTGATTATCTACATTAACACAAGTATTGAAGAGGTGCCATAGTTTATTTTTGCACTTTTATGGCAAAGCCATCTTTGCCGATATTCGATAACACGTTATGCTGCATTTAAATGATCTCATATTTCGGGACACCAAATCAAGCTCGCCTGGGGTTATAAGTAACTCTCATGGCCATATATATTAGAGAAATTTCGTCTGTGAGGTCCTATTCTGAACTTTGATGGGCGATTTAGATGCATGCTCACTTTTCGTTAGCCTAGTTTTATGCATTGTGAATGAGCTTACAATTCAGGACTCCGGATCAAGTTTGGTTGGGGTCAAGAATAAAGCTCATAGTCACATGTATTGTGGAAATTTCAACCATGGAGTCTAATTCTGTAGTTTGCCGGGAGATCTGTGATGTGTGCCACTTTTGGCCTAAATCTTTGCCGCAAAGTGTGAGTATTGTAAAAAAATCAAGATGAGCTCGTCCAGGGACGTAATTTAATCACATGGTCGTTTATATTATGGCTTATTGACTCACTGAAAGAGTTCCCAAAAACTCTTTGTACTTTAGATTTTAGAGGGGGTATGATCATTCAAGGGCCAAGTCTGTATACTAGTGAAACATTTACAATGTCATTAAAAACTCTTTAGGGGTAAAAGCCTATGTGAGCCTTGGGGTGGACAAGGGGGCTTCAATGAAATATGGGCATTGTCTGTGAACCCTCTCGTCATTAGTTGACGCATATGTAACAATAAAATATAATGATCACGATACTATTGAAATGTCCAAATCAATGTAGCCCGTGTTTACTCTTTTATGCTGTAATGCTTGTATGCTATAAGAATGCTTTTTAAATTTAATAACTTATTATTATATGAATATGTAGACATCATAAACATATAATTTAAGCACGTGAGATACACATGCGTCAACCTCGATAAGTGCCGCACGAGCCCAATTTTTCCCTACGGGAAAATTCAACCTGTGACACTGTGTGCTCAACCCACTCCAGCTGTTATTCCCGTGGTGAGGAAATTTTACGCAAATGCGTATGAACATAAATGGTATCAGGTAATGGTGCGGGCAAGCAATTAACATTCGATAGAGCCATCATCACTCACTTCTACAACCTTCCTGATATTGACAATAATGAGTATACATACATCATTGAGGACCGTGACCTAAACCACGTCACTGCAGTGTTCTGTATCCCAAATGTTGCATGAGAGATTAAAAATAATGAAGAGCTGATTAAGATGAGCTTCAAATCCCTTCAACCAGATGCACGCGTCTGGTTTCATTTCTTGACCCGGACACACATTCAGCGATCTTATATCACACATGTACTGAAGGATCGGATGCTTCTGCTTTACTCCATCCTCGAGTGTGACTCTATTGATGTTGAAAGTCGTATTTCTTCCAACATTGTTCGAGCCACCAACTCTAGGAAGTAGAACATAAGTCTAATGATGAGGTCGTTTGGGATAAATGCCCAATTTACTTTTGTTGGGGTCAAATCACGGAGGCGCAATGGAAGAAGCGTTGTTCGAGCGAAATCGTAGTTTAAAAATTTTAAACTTACGAATAAATTATTCGATATCCAATATTGATAATTCATGCATATTTCACCTAAACATATTTATTCGATATCATACAACGACATAAATAATTTAGAAATATCGCGAAACTTTTGCAAAAATGTTTTTCCGCAAAATAGTATAAAACGCGTTTCCGGCCGAACCGATCGACCAATGGTCATGGAGACTGCCCAGGTCGGCCCCAAAAACATTTGGACAGTTCGTGGGCTACCCGAACAGTGCCCAGTTCACTGTTTGGGCAGTCGTTACCCAGTAACGCCATTTTTCGCCGTTTTCGCGTATTTTCACTCCGAAATAATTTCCGATAAATATTTTTCCTTGGGCAATTAAAATAAACCAATTTATTCTAATTAATCAATTAATAAAAACTGAATTTTTATCTGAAAAATCATATTTATCATTAATTACCAAATTGCCCCTACACTTTGTAAATTTTACATTTTAGTCCTAAAATTGTCAAATACAATTTTCGATGATTCCAAATCATTTCTAAAATAATTCTTAACATGTTCAAAATATGAAAACAGAATTTGCAACACAAATCCAGAATTTTCTGGATATTGCCGAAACAGTCCCAGAACTTTTCCTTAATTACGATTTGGCACAATTGTTCAAAACACATCAAGATCAAATCTAATTAATCCCAATTTTAATATACATCAAATATACATTAAATTATATCATATATATGAAAATACCCAAAATTGGAATGGGTTAATAACCCTAATTTCATAAATTACTCCAATTTCACAATTTACATTAAATTGACAAAATTCAACACTTTAATCGTCCAATTACCACACCAATCTAGACCTGGCCGTCGGTTCGGTTCCAGTTCGGAACCGAACCGAACCGGCCGGTTCACGGTTCCACAAGTGTGGAACCGGAACCGAACCGGTTAATTTCGGTTCGGTTCCGGTTCCACACTTAAGTGGAACCGAAACCGTAAACCGAACCGGTCGGTTCCGGTTCGGTTTACGGTTCCCCTTCGGGTTTTTTTTTTTTTTTTTTTTAATAATAAATTTTAAAAAATAAAAAAAAATCTATAATCGTAATGTTTTTTCATACTATCACATCATTTTTATAGAATCCTTTTTTTATAAAATTCTTTTAACATATAATCCTTTTTATAGCCAACTCTTGGCTAGTGCTTTCTTTATATAAGCGATGTGGGATATTTTTTACTTGGCTATTGTGTCCCACATCGCTTATATAAAGAAGTCAATAACCAAGAGTCATACTATCACATCATTTTTATAGAATCCTTTTTTTATAAAATTCTTTTAACATATAATCCTTTTTATAGCCAACTCTTGGCTAGTGCTTTCTTTATATAAGCGATGTGGGATATTTGTTACTTGGCTATTGTGTCCCACATCGCTTATATAAAGAAGTCAATAACCAAGAGTTGGTTATAAAAAGGATGTGGACATTCATGTTTTAGTATTGCAATTTTAAACCCCATTAAGTCATTATTATTAATTAAAAAAATTGAGATTTACTTGTGGAACCTTACGGTTCCAAGAAAATAACTTTTATTTTTTTACTTCCGGTTCCAACCGGTTCGGTCAGGGTAAGAACCCTAACCGAACCGGTTCGGTTCCGGTTCGGTTCCGGTTCCGAACCAGAACCTTGGCCGGGTCTACACCAATCAAGTCTCACCATCATGAAACTAATAAATAATAATTCTAGGTTAATTATGAATAGCTAATCAACTCTAGAATGACAACTTTATTTTCTAATTAATCTATTAAGCTTAATTACACTAATAAGCTAATAAATTAATCATACATGCTTAACACCTTCAAACAAGCTTCCAATAAATTTAATTACAAACTAAAAGAGTAGACACATCATCTTAACAACATAGTTTGAAGTTAAGAATAATAGAAACAATTTCTATGTAGAAGAAAGTGTGAAATAACTTACAAAATTCCAAATTTTGGCTTTGTTTTTCCTTTATTTCTTCACCTTTGCTCTCAACTCACTTTGTAAAATTTTGTTCAACTTGGCTAAGTATGAAAAATGAAACAAAATAATTTTGTTAAATCATTTCCCTCTTGGCCGAATTTTGCACCAAAAAATCAAATAACAATTATTTAATTTTGTTGCATTTTAATTGGAACAAGTTTTGCTTTAATAAAGTAACAATTATCTTTAATAAAGAAAACCAAAAAAATGTTTCAATAATATCAAGCCATATAAAAGCAAAATCATTACAAAAGATATTTATTTTATTAATTAATTTAATTTTTTAATAATTAAATAATTAAATACAAATATTTTAAATATATGTATTATATTTACATTAAATATCTCAAATACATATATTAATGATATATGTCAAATATCACAATTTGATATTTTATTAATGTGTATTTAATAAAATCAAGTATTAAATACAAACACACATTAATTCGGAAATGACCTTAGGTCCCGATTGCATGTATTTTTCGTTTAACCGTTAAACGAGTTATAAATAATCAGTATTATCCATAACAGTTGCCCTAGTGCTCTACGAGTATATTCCATTAGTAAGACTTTCTAGATTCATGCATATCTGTCACGAAATCTAATTTTGTGTCCATAATTCACCCACCCATAAATTATGACGATCACAAATAAACTCGCTGAATCATACAGGTCGAGGTCACTGCATACGTATAATCCCTCTGTCACAGGTATCCGGATTATCCAAAAGATATAGATATAAACGTCAAATCTCTATAAGAATAATCTCATCGACGTATCTATTAGCAATCTCTAAATAAAATTCGGAACTCACTTCCGAAGTATACTATGGCCATAGATTTAACAGATTGTTAATAAATTAATAGACTATTTACGCCATGTACACAGGACTGGCGGATCCTTTCTTGATACTCACAGGATATCATGAGCATGAGTACACACCCAACGAACAGGCGAAGGTCTGATCTAAATAGATCGGTGACGTGACTGCCATCTAAGTGTGGAGGATAACTCATATATCCACAGTGGTATCTCAAGTCAAAGAATCACTATGCTACTCAACCCGAGAAGATTCCTATTGACGTTGGTGTACCATCTATTAGGAAATCTTCGGTGAGTCGTTCAGTGTTTATCAAATAAACACATGCACGTCTATATGTGTCTCCCAAGACTCATGGTTCATTCGGATAAACCATCGGACCAAGTCCGATATACGACATGTACTGGTCTTAGCGGATTTTACTAACCGACCTGTATCAGTAAATCTTGACCAAGAACTTAATTTAAGGATATATAACTTATAGTGACACTTCTCAATGTCAATTACAAACTATGTTATAACTGCGCACTATGTTGTAAATCCTAGGATCCTTGTCTAATATATATACATATCACTAAATCAGATTTAGTTTCAATCTAATCAATCTAATCGAAATTAGATCGAATATGTATGTAAAATACAAGAGGTGCTACCATTTAAATTAGTAATATTATGGAAAAGGTATTGCTCGTATTCATGAATCGAACATAAATACGATCCTTATTGGCGCTTAGAGCACCAACCCTAACAATTTCTCCCACTTGCTCTAGTGCCATTCCATTGTATCATATACATATCCCAATGTGTATCACATACTCATGGCCCTCAAGAACTCACCTAGCGCTCAAGAGGTAGATAACAACAAGTAAGCCCGCTATGATAGATTGAGTTTGTCTAACAAACACAATCATTTTCCTTAGAAAACATCATTCATATTTTTGTAGAAACTAAGTTGTACATCAATATGACTCAAATGCCATATCAACATTGTGCTTCAGCTACTAAGTTGTCTAAGTATTTACGGATCAAATCCAAAATACTATGTAGACAACCGCAAACACAACACTGATAACAAACTTCTAATCTACGAGGTCACTACGCAACTTCATAAGTCAATACTTCATAAGTTGCAACTAATTCCACTCATATAGTAGAATCATATGTGACACTCTCACTGCATCTTTTTTTACTCTTTATGACGTAGACTGTCTAACGTCATAATTAGACTCAAAAATAATCTGACCCTAATGGTTGCAGATTTATTCTCCATTAATAAGAAACTCGTTTTTAATATCTCAAAGATAATAAAGAACATGTTTCAAGACACATCTTATGGTCTAGAGGATATCAAAATAACTCATAACAATTACGATTAAATTGATATCTCTAATCGTACTCTATGTAGTATTCATTATGCAATCATCCTATGATGCATAAGATTGATTAGACATTCTAATCAATATCTCTTTCGAAAAAAGGAATTATCCTTTATGAAAGATGAATATTATACATAAGACACACACTAACTGTCAAACAGTTATACTAACTGTCAAACAGTTATACTAACTGTCATACAAATAGTCTTGTTGTGTCTTTTATTAAATCATATCTAATGTACGATTAATATGAGTATCTCACAAGTCTCTTAGTTTTATATCATATATAAAACTTTATATCGAATATAATAGAGACATCACTCCCACTGCTTTCAATGAGAAAATAAATCTGAGGTAAACCTTTTACCTCATAAACATCTCATTATTAACTTAATAATGATAATGTCATAATGATGTAAAATACTAGAAAGAAATTTGTACGCTCCCATTAACCCTTCTATCCCATATGTATTCTCTATACTTTGATAAATTAGACAATCTGACTGATATCAAAATTAGAGAACACAAATTTTCAGAAAGCTCATCTGAGTCTACAATAGGCTCTATAAGCTAATATATTAAATTTTAATCTTAGCATAATACAAACTCCAGGGCCATTCCAAAACAAACTCTTCAAACTAAGAAATCACAATGGATCTATTATCTGAAGAAAACATTCAGAAACGCCACTTTGTATTCTTTAGCTAAAATGTACAATTTAATATCATCATTAACCAACAGATCTTGAATTATTCAATCAGTGTGATTAGAGACAAGTTTCCTCAGAATCTACAATAGATCGCTGAGTATAACTTTTCTCATTGTCATACTATTAAGGTCAAACCTCTAATAAGCTCATTGTGCTTTTGCTACGCAAACCATTTGCACATTTTATGAATGTTTCATAACTTAAGCTCAATCAAGTTCCAAACTTGATCGTAGTAAGTTATGAACAATCTAAGATCTATGGTTTAATGCTAATTTCCGGAATCGATATCAAGTATCGTTCCTACTATAAGTTATAGGATAATTTTCTTCAATAAGAAAACAACAGAATCGTTAAGTATCAAATACTTTACAAATGATTTTGTTATCCTATTGAACTTATATGGAAGTAATAAAAGGGTATTTTCATCTTATTAATTACAGAGTTCCATTAATAGTTTATCACCGTATTTGACTTCAATAAGTCAAGTCTTTTCTACAATAGTCAACATCCAATGTTACACACTAAGTAATAAACACTTTTATTACTCAAGATCGTAGAAAAGATATTCTATCAGATAGAATACAATATTCTATTAAATAAAATAAATGATAAACTTCTACTCGTACCTCCAAGGCGCAAGTAATATCAATTATATAATAATTATACAAAAGATAGATTCAAATCTCAAATATTTCAAGATTCAAATTTTCTACTTATACACATCATATACGTAAATGTAGAAACTAATGGAACATTAATTAAAATGATGAATTAGTGTTACTGGAGCATATCCCCAAGAGTATTGAAATTAATTCCGTAACTCTCAATATCAAACGAATCAAATCGCATAAGATTTGATTTCTTCCACTAACCAATTCCATCAATATGGAATCGTGGAAGAATAGTATTGATGTAAGAATTATATTCTTCGAATAAACTTAGAACAAATTGCCATAAATTCATATGTTTGATCGTATCAAACATCTTTGAACAATTCAAAGACTCACGATGAACCAGTCAAAATATTTCATCCGCATTTCATCAGAAACACGTAACTAAGTCATGACAGTTCATCGACTAAGTTACGAAGTAAAGAAAACTACCTTAAGCAATTTACAATTCATTAAATTACATACATCCAATGTATCAGTTTAATAAATATTCGGGTCCAATGACAGTCATTGGTTAAATGAGATTTAGTCATCTTCCCGAATACAATATTCATTAAATGGATAAGGATATGTGGTATGATCTCATATCAGACCATCATTTACCACATGGAATAAGCATCCAATACTTAAGTAATAAAATCTCATAAAATAATGTTCTAAGTTACTTACTTAACCGAATATTTTTCTTAATGTTTGTCTATTCGTTAATGACACTACTAATCGTTTTAAAATATGTAACAACTGTTTACAAAGAACAAGTAACTATCAAATAGTCGCAAGTTCTGATATCAAATATCGAAACAATCATTCAATAATATTTTAGATAGTTAGACGGGAGATCTAATATCCAATATCTACAGTTGTTGTATTGTGAAAATCAATATTTTGAATACACAACTATACGCATCTTCTTTCTTTAGCTTTATTATTTACTTTCAAATTATTTACAATATTTGTAAATAATCAAAAAATAAATAGTGTCTGACACGTGACCTCTGAATGTCACTAAAGCCAAGAAACGTCATTATTAGATAAAAAAATACCTAATGGAATTTTCTTAATGCCAGTGAAGAATCTCGAGACATGAACCAATTCATATCAATCTTTACTGCATAAGAAACTATTCTGTCTAAAGGATTATATCATTATCTATTCTAATCTAGAACCTATTCTAGAAATCTGCAACCATAATTGAAGTCATAAAACATATATAATATGCATGCAGTGGATAAAAGTTTAATTCTATCAAACTAATAGAATAAGGAACAACATGAGCGACAATTTACATAATATTACACACCGCATAAGTTAAGGATTTTAACCTAGCAGTGCCTCCCACTACTTTACGTAATACCGTAATCCTCAACGAAAACTAGAATTCAATAATTAAATTGAATTCCATAATGGAAAGTGGACCCCATGAATATATTTGGACTCACAGCTTTGGCACGTTCTCGCCTACGTATATTCATTAGGTAGACAACTCATTGTCAATCACACTCACTGTGACTCCTGGGTTCGGTCTTAATCGTTTCTTATTATGACAGCTTTGGCACTTTCATAAAGAGGTGTATCAAGTTTAAACTTGTCAATGACAAACTCAAGCTACCGATGTAGTCCTGACAGCTTTGGCACATTCAGGATTTCCACTTTCACTTGAATTTGTCTCTTATCATATAAGTTCTACCGGCGCAAATGAACTACCTTCAACCATAACTGCACAGCTTTGGCACGTTACAGCCATATCATCATGAAAATATTTACATCTGTATTGACAAGGCGGACGAAGAAACAAGTATTCCTAATACTAGTCACTTTCTTAAAACCTTATTTAAACGAGGATTTTCCAACAAAAGATGCTTTTACTTTATTTAATCAAATTAAATAAACACATGCATGTATTAAGTAATGATTAAATTAAAAATTAAATTTTAAAGGGCTAATCATATCGGGTGTCCAGGATCAGACTCGCTCTGATACTATTTTTGTTGGGGTCAAATCAGGGAGGCGCAGCGGAAGAATCGTTGTTCGGGCGAAATCGTAGTTTAAAAATTTTAAACTTACGAATAAATTATTCAATATTCAATATTTATAATTCATTCATATTTCACCTAAACATATTTATTCGATATCATATAACGACATAAATAATATAGAAACATCGCGAAACTTTTGCGAAAACATTTTTCCGCAAAATAGTATAAAACGCGTTTCCGGCCGAACCGACTGACCAATGCTCATGGGGACTGCCCAGGTAAGTCCCAAAAATATTTGGACAGTTCATGAGCCTCCCGAACAGTGCCCAGTTCACTGTTTGGGCAGTCGTTACCCGGTAACGCCGTTTTTCACCGTTTTCGCATATTTTCACTCCGAAGTAATTTCCGATAAATATTTTTACTTGGGAAATTAAAATAAACTAATTTATTCTAATTACTCAATTAATAAAAACTGAATTTTTATCTGAAAAATCAGATTTATCATTAATTGCTGAATTGCCGCTACACTTTGTAAATTTTACATTTTAGTCATAAAATTATCAAATACAATTTTAGATGATTCCAAATCATTTCTAAAATGATTCTTAACATGTTCAAAACATGAAAAAAAAAATAAACAACTCAAATCCAGAATTTTCTGGATATTGCCGAAACAGTCCCATAAATTTTCCTTAATTGTGATTTGGCCCAATTGTTCAAAATACATCAAGATCAAATCCAATTAATCCCAAATTTAATATACATTAAATATACATCAAATTATATCATATATATGAAAATCCCCAAAATTGGAATGGGCTAAGTACCATAATTTCATAAATTACTCCAATTTCACAATTTACATTAAATTGACAAAATTCAACACTTTAATCGTCCAATTACCACACCAATCAAGTCTCACCATCATGAAATTAATCAAGAATAATTCTAGGTTAATTATGAATGGCTAATCAACTCTAGAATTGCAACTTTATTTTCTAATTAATCTATTAAGCTTAATTACACTAATAAGCTAATAAATTAATCATACATGTTTAACACCTTCAAACAAGCTTCCAACAAATTTAATTACAAACTAAAAGAGTAGAGACATTATCTTAACAACACAATTTGAAGTTAAGAATAATAGAAACAATTTCTATGTAGAAGAAAGTGTGAAATAACTTACAAAATTCCAAATTTTGGCTTTGTTTTTCCTTTATTTCTTCACCTTTGCTCTCAACTCACTTTGTAAAAAAAATTTCAACTTGGCTAAGTATGAAAAATGAAACAAAATAATTTTGTTAAATCATTTCCCTCTTGGCCGAATTTTGCACCAAAAAATCAAATAACAATTATTTAATTTTGTTGCATTTTAATTGGAACAAGTTTTGCTTTAATAAAGTAACAATTATCTTTAACAAAGCAAACCAAAAAATATTTCAATAATATCAAGCCATATAAAAGAAAAATCATTACAAAAGATATTTATTTTGTTAATTAATTTAATTATTTAACAATTAAATAATTAAATACAAATATCTTAAATATATGTATTATATTTACATTAAATATCTCAAATACATATATTAATGATATATGCTAAATATCACAATTTGATATTTTATTAATGTGTATTTAATAAAATCAAGTATTAAATACAAATACACATTAATTCGGAAATGACATTAGGTCTCGATTGCATGTATTTTTCGTTTAACCGTTAAACGATTTATAAATAATCAGTATTATTCATAACAATTTCCCTAGTGCTCTACGAGTATATTTCATTAATGAGACTCTAGATTCAGGCATATCATTCACGAAATCCAATTTCGTGTCCATAATTCACCCACCCGTAAATTATGACGACCACAGATAAACTCGCTGAATCATACAGGTCGAGGTCACTGCATACGTATAATCCATCCGTCACAGGTATCCGAATTATCCCGAGATATAGATATAAACGTCAAATCTCTATATGAATAATCTTGTCGACGTATCTATTAGCAATCTTTAAATAACATTCGGAACTCACTTCCGAAGTATACTATGGCCATAGATTTAACAGATTGCTAATCAATTAATGGACTACCTATGCCTTGTACACAGGACTGGCGTATCTTTTCTTGATACTCACGGGATATCATGAGCATGAGTCCACACCCAACGAAAAGGTGGATGTCTGATATAAATAGATCGGTGACGTGACTGTCATCTAAGTGTGGAGGATAACTCATATATCCACAATGGTATCTCAAGTCAAAGAATCATTATGCTACTCAACCCGAGAAGATTTCTATTGACGTTGGTGTACCATCTATTAGGAAATCTTTGGTGAGTCGTTCAGTATTTATCAAATAAACACATATACATCTATACGAGTCTCCAAAGTCTCATGGTTCATTGGGATAGACCATCGGACCAAGTCTGAAATACGACATGTACTGGTCTCAACGGATTTTACTAACGACCCGTGTCAGTAAATCTTGACTAGGAACTTTTGACACTTCCCAATGTCAATTACAAACTATGTTGTAACTGCGCACTACGTTGTAAATTCTGGGGTCTTTGTCTAATATATATACATATCACTAAACCAGATTTAGTTTCAATCTAATCGAAATTAGATCGAATACGTATATAAAAGACAAGAGGTGCTACCATTTAAATTAGTAATATTATGGAAAATATATTGCTCGTATTCATGAATCGGACATAAATACGATCCGGATTGGCGCTCAGAGCACCAACCCTAACAACTTTTATCTGATGTCTTGAGTATGTGATTTAGATTAGACTCATATGTACTTAAAAAGTAGGTTTGTAACAGTAAGAACCTATGTGGTCGATAAAGTGAGTAGTTGAGATAATTATTTGAAGATGAATGACTATTTGCCTAAATATATGACCCTGTTTGCAATTTTTATGATGTATGGTATGGCTAAAAAATGAAGAAAAAAGATAAATTGTATATAACCTTTAAGCGTGAAGCTACTCATGGATGAGTGTTAGGACCACCATGAGGAGAAATATTACTTTAAAGGGTAGGTGAGTCAAAAAAAAAAGGATAAAAGCCATACCAGATTGAGCGCAAGTAGGAAGACACATAGTTTACTTGAGATATTTAGGTTGGTTTGACCCATCGGATTTCAATTTTTGAGACGAAATCACCGAGTTGACTCATTTAGGAGTCGAGTTGTGACCGTACCTCTACACACACACTGTGAGTCTAATTTAGATGATTTATTCAAGAAATTGGATTTGAGTTGCGTTGAGCATTTTGAAGGTTTCTTTGGTTTCATTGCGGGGCATTCTCTGATGACAGTATTATGTATAACTCCCAGGACTGTTTCATTTGGTTAGTTTTCTTTCTACATTTGTATGACTGCATGTGTTTGTTAAAATACGTTTATAGGTATTGTCGATGTGAGCTCTCACGAGACTATAACTCGTCCACTAGGGCCACCTAGGGGTTTAAAGGCTTGTTGCATACGCTGAATGTAATCATGATCCTTACGAAAGTGGCTTTGGTTAATTTATTTGAGTTTATTTTAATTTTTTTTTTTTTGCTCGAGGACTAGCAAAATGTTACGTTTGGGGTGTGATGAGCAGTTAATATATCCATATTTACTGCATCTTTATCTTGTATTTTGTGGGTTATTTCAAGCCTTATGAGCGTTTTGATGTGTTTTGAGTATGTTTTGTAGGTCGAGATGAAATTACGACTAAAGTGGACTTATCG
This sequence comes from Zanthoxylum bungeanum, assembly GCA_019454045.1. Lineage (NCBI taxonomy): Eukaryota > Viridiplantae > Streptophyta > Magnoliopsida > Sapindales > Rutaceae > Zanthoxylum > Zanthoxylum bungeanum. The sequence continues at coordinate 146,367 of SKCR01035505.1, forward strand.
AATGACGAATCGATAAATTTGGAGCGAAATCGGGTCACTTTCCAAACTTCAGACTGCACATCGCGACACGTCCATTTATATCTCGATGCAGCGCAATGTAATTTTGAGGCAGAAAGTAATTTTTATTTCACGTCACGACGCAGGTCAATGCACATCGAGACACTCGAGTGAAGCAGCCAATGTCATGACGTTGGACCATGCGCGTCGCGATGCATCCACTATTCATATCGCGTGAAGAACTCCTGCTACTTAAGAATGAAAGATCTCATTAGCCCATATATAAGAATAAGTCCGACCAAACCCTAAGATGTCATACTTTTGGAGACCACAAGGTAAAAAATAACACCCACAAAAAGGCAAGAACTAAGATTCAACCAGAACTGAAGATTAAGAAGATGACCTCAATACGAGTTCTTTCTATCCTTTATTTCTTTCAGTTATATTTATAAATTATTGGCTTGTAATAATGATTAGTTTGCTCTTAATGACAAACATCTATAACTAAATCATTAGTCTATGATTGTAATGGATCCCAAGCACAATTATTTAATCTAGACTTGCATCTTTTTATTCTTATGGGTTTGTTATTGGATTATTTATTATTCTCTATGTTTAATGTGTTTTATTATCTGACTAACAATAAATTAATGGTGGTAAATCCCTAGGAACTTGGAAAATGGAATTTAGGTTTAGCCTTGAGAATAATAGTGCATGGTCGTAGTTCTTAATGAATATATTTTCTTACAAGATAAGAATATACATGCAGTGCATGCATAGCCAATATTAGAACATGTCCATAATGAGTTTGACTTAAATTAATTATCATTTGAATATAAATAATTGAATTAAGTTAAACAGTTCTACCTGACCATCGGAAGAGATTTGTAGATAATTTAATGTTCTAGGTTAATAATCCATAACAATAATCCAATTGAATGAAAAATGTAATAATTCATTGTTCGCGTACTAAGGTGAAGTTACAATCATAGGTTCTTCTCTCGCATAAGGTTTTCCAAAGTATCTCACTTTTGGTTTACTTAGATTTCCAGTCAATTAATTTAATCAACCCGCATTCATCAAATTTTTAGTTTTAGTTAGAGTATGGTTAGTTTTAGTATTAATTAGTTTAATAATAAGCCCTTGTGGGATCAATATTTTTTATACTACTTGAGCGATATGTACGTTTACGTAACGTGTGAAAATTGTGATCGCTCATCAAACTCCTTCTACAACAATCTCTTCTACACTGAACTATCAGTGGGAGGGAAAGAAATTTCAGCTTTAACACCGCAATTAACTTTATTCCAACTAAACCACCAATACAATACACAAAAACCGTCAAGACAGCCTCTGTCCTAATCAATATTGCTACTTTTTCAAAGATCTGCACCACCAATCCTAATTGATCCCTCATTACTTAGTACCTTCCACTCCATCATAACACCAATATGATATTAAAAGCAAATCACTATTTTTCTTCATATTGCTGCATGATATTAGTAAAGAATCTCTAGAATCAGATATCTGCTTTGCGGTCATATATTTCAAAAGGTGGGTGTGTTAGATGTACTACTGGACAAATATTATCATGGTCAATCAGTAAGAAAAATTCTCATTAAATGATTAATTTTAGAGAATGCAATGTGTTTATCAATCAAAACATGTTGCCAAAATCTGAAATATAACCTTCCTCAAAACCAAACTATTGCACCATGTTTAAGGTAAATAGCATCTATTGCTTAAAATGTTCCCTTTTCACATCTTTCTAATATCACAACTACCTCAACTCCTTGGGAGGCTTTATGCGGTATATCAAGCATATTTCCATTCATCTTGTGATACTAAATCCTTGGTCAAGCCCAAAGTTTAACTTTTTAGATAAGAAATAAAACTTTAAAACCAACATGGACCTAATATCATACAAGTATAACAACCAACTAAAATATAATACATTTTTCATTGGGATGGTAGTTGTTTTTCATTGGTGAGAGTAACTTCGGTTAGACTAGTCTGACATGCACAAGCTGATGCAAATTGGGTATTTTTACCCAATTTGCTTTCAACCTTTCATAATTAGTTCCAAACACCCAAAATTTAATTTTAATATCAACACATATTAAAGAACAAAATCTTGTTTTTCAAAATATCAAATATTTTTACAAAAATATAAATTTATTCAAAATACGTACATGTGTAAATTTTGAATCTGAAATATAAATCAAACAAGAATCTCACACAATCTTTATTTTCTGAAGTGGATTATCCAAATTAATGGCAACTGTACGGGCCAAAATTGGGCCAGGGGTAAAATCGACTTTTACCACAAAAGCCAACCACAAGACCTGGAGCCCGGAAGAAGATCCACGGGCCGCCTCACGAGCCCAAACTCATTAACATAAAGACAGACAAACGGACACCAGTTACAAAGATCAGGAAGTGGATCCGAATTCATAAATATCATCATGAAGTCGACGGTTATCAGATCTAAATGACCTAAATTAAAACATCATTGAAGAAGTTTCCAAGGGGCAGAAGATGAACCCCACATGAAAGGAACCTATAAAAGAGAGAAGCAATGAATAGGAAAGGGGAACACGACTCCTATCATCAGATAAAATCCAACACTCCGCCCTCACGGCAATTAATCAGTGGTTAAGGTATCCTAACACCTTAATCCTTTCGACTTGGACTCATTCATATTTTGGCTAACTTGAGCGTCGGAGTGCCTACGGTTTCCATCACACCGGTGGGCAGTAATCTCCTCTTTTGCTCTATTATTATTTTGCAGGTTCGCTTGTGCCCCTCAACTCATTCTCAATTGTGGACCTCGACCGAAATCAGCATCCACAGCAACCACATAACATACTCATAAAAATAATTAAGTTGTTAAACTAATAACATAATAAATAAAAGAAAAACATAGTGAATTAGAACTACGGGTTCTAATTTTAAAATTGAAATTCAGAACTTCAGGTTTTGAATTATTTATAATGCAAACTTCAAGTTGACTCACAAAATCACCAACACATCAACATTGTTGTCAATTTCTTTGGTTCGCAGCCCCTTCCTCCACTGCGATATTCTGAAATGGAATCGTCACGTCAACATTGCTCGTCAAACTTCTTTGGTTCGGCTCCAAAAGCCATATTCAAATCAAATTCACAAAATCATGATGGTTCAAAATCATGGTGATTTATTACATGAGGTAGGCGGCGATGATGATGATTTCATCAAAACCATTTGGCTTCAGGCCTGATGGATTCGGCTATTGATCATGTTTTTTTTTAAAGAAAAACTTTAATAGAAGTCTATCGTGCCGAGAACGTGTTGTAAAATAAGACAGAAATGGAAGAAGAAAATATACTTGGAAAACTGCAGGTTTTTCTTATTAATTATGAATGAATAAAAATTGAAAACTACAAAAGGTTTCTTTATATTTTTAGAACCAGAACCAACCCTAAAAAAGTTGATTCTAATTCTTTATCCTAAAAACGGGCCCGTTCTAATAAATTTTGGATCGAACCATAACGGATGGTGACCCCAACCCACTCCTAACCAAAGGCTCCCATGTGAATCAGAATAGGTAACTTAAAATCTAAAAGAAACAAATGGGTTGTTATAATCTTATTGAAACGAAACCCATAAAGCAAAGGGTCCACTCATTCCAAATAGAAGTGAGAAAACCCCCGTGAAAGGCCCAAAAGTAGGCTGCTTTCATCTCTCACTCGAGAAGTAGAAAGAAATATTTAGGTTTCAAAAAAAAATAAAATATTTAGTTCTATTTTATGCAAAAGCTGTGATTTAGATAGAATAAAGTTTCTTTTCATGTTATGCCCCAAGAAACTAATAAATAAAACAAAAGAGTCGGTTTTTTTTTGGGTGCAATTGATGGTTAAAACACAAGCGATTACCGAATATAATTAACTAACTTTGAATGATATTTTTGACACATTTTTACATCATTTTTTTACCCCAATCTTCCTTCTTCAGAGAAATAATAATAGTATTTAGGCTAATTTTATTTCATTTTCACTTTCACTTTCACCCAGTGGAAAATAAAAGCAAGGCTTGTTGTATGTTTGATAGCAGAAACAGAAAACAAATGGATACAAGTGTACCACATTGCAAAATTATATTAAAACACCACGCGATATATTCAATCGGCAAACAGGTGCTCACAATGAGCTGTGAAGAAGATTGTGCAAACTTGAAATATAGGGTATTTCACCAACGTCTCTTGGGCGAAGCATTGCGCATCTGAGCTCTTTTTTTATATCGATATATTTTTCTCAAGTGGTCCAACTCCGAGATATTTATCAGCTTTCGTGGGGACTGCGTTTTATTGCTAATAAAATTCACATAAGTAAAATTTTCCCTGGTGTGTAATTCACATAAGGTATAATTCATACGACATGTGTAATTCATGTCTACAAATTGACTCGACATGAGTCTATGAGGGGTGTCCCCGGTCGGCTGAACCGGATGAAGGTTCAGGATAGTCTTTACTTTACTTGACCTGATGAAGGTCTATGAGAGTCTTCACTTTATGGAGACCTGATAAATATCCTAGAGTCTTTCATTCTCATACTACTAGAGCTGGAAAGGTCAGGAGACTACGGTCGAATAAAACTAATTTAGGTCCATGAAGCTGTGGTTGATTGAACTTGATGTAAGTCCAATTGAGTCTCCATTCGACTTGACCATGAGACTATCATCGAGTGGTCCCAACAAATGTCCATAAGACATGGTCGTATGAACCTAATGAATGACATCATGAATCTTCACTCTACTAAACTTGAAGAAGGCCCATTGCACTATAGTTATATGGACTTGAAGGATTGTACGAAGGAGGTCGTGAAGAAAGAAATCATCAAATGGTTGGATGCTGGCATCATTTACCCCATCTCAGACAGCAATTGGGTGAGTCCTATGCAGTGTGTACCAAAGAAATAAGGAATAATTGTAGTCACAAATGAAAAGAACGAGTTGATTCCAACAAGAACCATGACTGGATGAAGAGTTTGTATGGACTACTGGAAGCTGAACAAAGCAACAAAGAAAGACCATTTTCCGCTGTCATTCATTGATCAGATGCTGGACAGACTGGCGGGACATGAGTTCTATTATTTTCTGGACGGATACTCAGGGTACAATCATATTTCCATCGCCCCAGAAGATCAGGAGAAGACCACTTTTACATGTTCGTATGGTACTTTTGCATTCCGCAGGATTCCGTTTGGACTATGTAATGTTCCTGCCACATTCCAACATTGCATGATGCCCATTTTCTCAGATATGCTGGAACATAGTATGGAGGTTTTCATGGATGATTTCTCTGTGTTTAGATACTCTTTTGACCACTGCTTGCAAAATCTGGAACATGTATTACAAAGGTGTGAAGATACCAACCTGGTATTCAACTGGGAGAAATGCCACTTCATGGTGCATGAAGACACGTCCTGGGACATCGGATCTCACAAAAGGGAATCGAGGTAGAAAAATCAAAGATTGAAACAATTGAAACATTACTTCGCCAACATCAGTCAAGGGATTCAGAGCTTTCTCGGACATGCAGGTTGTGCATGAGATTTATCAAAGACTTCTCAAAGATTGCTAAACCTCTGTGCAATCTTCTGGAGAATGATGTGCCTTTCAACTTCACCAAAGAATGCCAGTAATCTTTTGAGATCCTAAAACAGAAGCTGGTTTCTGCTCCTATCATTGTAGCAACAGACTGGACCATTCCATTTGAGGTGATGTGTGATGCTAGTGATTTTGCTGTAGGTGCAGTTTTGGGACAACGCAAAGCAAAAGTTTTCCACACCATTTATTACTCCAGCAGAACTCTGAATGAAGCTCAACTAAACTACATAACCACTGAAAAAGAGTTGCTCACAGTTGTATTCACTTTTGATAAATTCTGATTCTATCTACTGGGTCCCAAAGTGGTGGTCTACACAGATCATTCAGCAATCAAATATCTGATCGCAAAGAAAGATGCCAAACCCAGACTACTGCAAGAATTTGACGTGGAGATTCGAGACAGGAAATGGACAGAAAACCAAGTGGCATATCATTTATCGAGGTTTGAGAATGGAGAAACAGCTGGCAAAGAACTAACAATCAAAGAAACTTTTCCAGATGAACAGTTGTTTGCCATGAAATAGCATGATGCTCTTTGGTATGCTGACTATGTCAACTACATAGTATCAGGAAAATGGCCGTTGGAATGGAAAACTCATCAAAGGAAGAAATTCTTTAAATAAGTCAAGCATTGGATGAGCCGTACCTGTTCAAACATTGTGCTGATCAATTATTGAGACGGTGTGTTCCACATGAGGAGGTCAACAGTGTTCTGCAACATTATCATTCATCACCATATGGCGGAAACTTCAGCGGGAATAAAACTACAACCAAAGTCCTATAATTAGGTTTGTTCTGGCCCACTCTTTTTAAATATGCTTACTTGTTTTCTCTTAATGTGACAGGTGCCAGAGAACGGGAAATATTTCGAGGATAAATGAAGGACCAGTGCAAAATATTCTAGAAGTGAAGATATTCGATGTGTGGGGTATTGATTTTATGGGACCCTTTGTGCCATCATTCGGTTTCCTGTACATACTGGTTGCTGTAGACTACGTCTCCAAATGGGTTGAAGCAATCGCACTGCCATCAAACGATTCAAAAGTGGTGATCAAATTCCTTAAAAAGAATATTTTCACTCGCTTCGGAACACCTCAGGCTATTATCAGTGATGGTGGCACATATTTCTGCAACAAATATTTCGATGCGCTCCTATCCAAATACGGAGTTACTCATAAAGTTTCCACTGCCTACCATCCTCAGTCAAATGGACAGGTTGAAGTTTCAAACAGGGAGATCAAAATAATCTTGGAAAGAACCGTCGGATCAACAAGGAGGGACTGATCTACAAAACTGGATGACGCATTATGAGCCTATCAGACAGCTTACAAGACACCCATTGGTATGTCCCCATATCGTATGGTGTTTGGGAAAGCATGCCATCTGCCAGTTGAGCTTGAACACAAGGCATACTAGGCACTGAAGAAGTTGAATCTTGATCCACAAGCTGCAGGAGAGAAACGACTTCACCAACTCAACGAATTTGAGGAGTTTCGTCTACAAGCTTATGAGAATGCTAGATTATACAAAGAAAAGACCAAGAAATGGCATGACCAAAAAATAGTGCGTAGACAATTGGAACCAAGACAGTAGGTGCTGTTGTACAATTCAAGGTTAAAACTTTTCCCTGGAAAGTTGAAATCAAGGTGGTCAGGTCCATTTGTAACTCAGGTTTTACCATATGGAGCTGTTGAGTTACTTGATCCCAACACCAACGAAACATTCAAGGTTAACAGTTAGCGTGTCAAGCACTACTGGGGAGAATCATTTGAGCGACAAAAAGAAAGTGTCACACTTTCAGATCTAGCCTAACGTTCGAGAAGTCATGTCTAGCTGACGACGTTAAACTTAGCGCTCACAGGGAGGCAACCCATGCAATTTGTGTATATATTGTGATTTGGTGTGTTTTATTTTTGTGTGATTAATTTTTGCAGGTAAAGTCATTTCTCGATGGAAGACGCTCTCGCAAATCTTCATAAGCAATTTCTTTCTCTCCCTCAAAAATCTCCGATGAAAGTCTACAAAGCTTGCTTGGAATGGATAAGACTACTAATGATAAAAGGTATTCCTAATGACATTCGTTGGATTATTGAAGCACGAGTCTGATTGGCAGGTGAGTCCTCTGACTCTTTTATTTCACATCTGCGTGGTTTAGGAAGAAGCACATATGCTAAAAAGAGAAGAGCTAGAAGAATGGGTGTATGCTATAAATATGCTCGTATGTTTTGTGATACTTGTTGTCGTTCTTTAGGAATGATGTCTGATAACTGTGAAGATAAGATAAATTTCATTAGGGATGGCTTGAGTAAAGAGTATTTAGATAACATATCTAAGACTCTTGAGACGCATCCCAGTGGATATGTGTTTCGGGAAATTCGCGTGTTATATACACAATTCCAAAAGGAAATACAACAGTTAAGTCTCGGGAATCTGACTCAAAAAGACCTTGTTTGCCAATTTATAGGAAAATTGGATGGGAAGCTTATCCCTGATGTATAGACGTCATTCAAGCCGTTACTTATTGTAAATATTATATCTCTCTGTCTTTTCCTAATAATTGTGATTTGTTTTGTTGTTTTCTTTTATTTTCTCCGACAGGATCCATACTTTTTGACCTTTCACGATTTACTGTTTTGCTACTAATCGTCATTTGGAAGATACTAGTGCTATTATTACTCACCCATTTTCAGGTGCTATAAATTCAACTCATCTTTGCACTTTTGAAGGCATCCAAATTTTAGAAAAGAAACATACATAAAATGGAAGCCACTTCAAGAAGACGAGTTGTAAATATCTGTGTCTTTTGTGGTATTAGTGTTGGTACTAAGCCACAATACGTAGTAGCAGCACGTGAATTGGGACCAGTCATAGCTGAGAAGAATATGCACCTAGTATATGGTGGAGGCGGTCTTGGACTAATGGGGATCGTTTCAAAGGCCGTACAGGATGGAGGCAGTCAAGTTTTGGGAATCATCTCAAAACCCTTGGCAGAGGCGGATCTTATAGGATCATCAAATGAAGAAAAACTGATCGTGCCAGGTATGTCTGAACGACTGGTGGAAATGATTAATCGTGCTGATGCTTTTATTGTTTTGTCAGGTGGTTTGGGTACGTTGGAGGAGATTTTTACAGTGCTACCTTGGGCGAACTTGAACATACACCAAAAACCAATTGGATTGTTCAACGCATATGGATTTTATGATTTTCTTTGTGTATTTCTTGATGATGCCCAGAGAAATGGGTTCGTGTCAAAACCTCTGAAAGAACTCATCTTCACTGCCAGAACTGCCTAGGATTTAATTGACCAAATTTTAGCCTATGAAGCACAAATTGACCCTATCATTTCCAAGATAAAATGGTCTGATGATGATCGTGGTAAGAAGCGTAGAATAAATCTGGATCTTAACCTTTAAATTTCCCATTTAGATGTAGAATTTCAGCTAACCAGGTACTATCTTCTAAACTCAGCTTCTACTTTTTAAGACATTAGGGACAATGTCTCATTTAGGTTTGGGGGTGAGGAATAGTTGATTAGTATCTTATTTGTATTTTTAGTCTAAAATTTTTCGAAAAATTCAAAAAAATTAAAAAATTTTACAAAAAATCAAAAAAAAATTATTTTGTGTTTTTGTTTTTAATTTGATTAATCGGGTGAAATTGGTGTGAGATAGCTGTGTAAGGAGTTTCCACTCTTGAGACGTATCTCAACCTATTTCAGAACAAGTTAATTTTTGTTTATTTCCTTTTGAATTATTTAATTTGTAAATTCTCCATAAAACTGACTAAAAATGAATCTTCATATGCTCAGTTGACAGGTATTATCAACATACATGGTAACATATGAACATGAGTTGTAATTGACAAGCTTGTAATATTAAGTGCTCTAATTTAATTGGAAGAAGCATTCATAAAAAGCGATGGGATAAAAAAAACGTCTGAGAACCGAGTTATTAAGTTCGTAGGGGTGTTTCAACACATATATATATATATATCTGAAGTCTGAGTAATTAACTTCGTAGGGATGTCTTAACACCTAGTGCCATAAAGCCAACTAGTTTGGGAGTCACTGGCCTAAAGCTCGTTATATGGATGGAAGATATTGTATTTAAATAAAAAATCAGAAAAATCAGAAAAATATTCCATTGCTTAAAAAAGGTCTGAATTCTGATATAACTTTAGGACAAAAATATTACATTCTTTTCAACTACACTTGTGACTATTGTGGGCAAAAATGAGTTGATTAATATTTTGTTGGCTGTGTGTATAGAGAATGGTAAAAATGATCGGAGAATTTACTTATTCAGTAATTTGGAAAGAAATAAAACAACTATAAACTTGGATAAGAAGTTTTACCTGATTAGTCACTAACTTCTTTATTCTCTTTTTCTCTTGTCTTTTTGTTTTTGTGTGCATCAGTTTTACTATCTTTTTACTTTATAAAACGTTTGTGGGTATCATTGCTGTAAGCCCTCACGAGACTACAACTCGTCCACTATGGACACTTAGGGATTTAAAGGCTTGTTGCATATCCTAAATGCAACTGTGATCCATACGAAAGTGGCTTAGTTTAATTTTATTTTAAAGATTTTATGTTATTTTATCTTGTTGTTTTGCTCGAGGACTAGCAAAATGTTAGGTTTGAGGGTGTGATGAGTGGTAAATGTATCACTATTTCCCACTCATTTGACCTAATATATTGTATAGATTCTTGAGTTTTGTGAATATTTTGATGTGTTTGTGTTATTTTGTAGATAAATAAAGTTTCAGGACTCTCTGGAGGTGATTCGGGGCCAAAATAGTGAAAAATGACAAAAAAAAGTCAAATGGTCATTTGGCGCGTCGAGACCGCTAACGTGCGCCGGGACACATGGACCAATCATAGGGATTTTGATAAAATACACCGGATGCTAACGTGCGCCGAATCTGCTAACGTGCACCTGCCACATGTCAACATCACAGCCGATCATGCTCACGTGCGTCGTGCCACGTGTCATCATCACATGCTGCCGACAATCGCCATCGCCATGTATCATCCACATGTCATCCATGTGTCAGCCACGAGACATCCACATCGGTCATTTACTGAGTCAGCATGCCACGTGTCAGCCACGTCATCATGAGCCAATCCTCTCTTGACACGTGTCACAATCACACGGTGCCGACAATCAACATTGCCACGTGTCGCCACGTCTTCACCACGTCATCGTAATTATTGAGTTAATCATCCAAAATGCCACGTGAGCAGATAATGGAATCAAAGCGGCCAATCAGAGTGTGCCACATCATCGCGTCGCGACGCAAGAATAAATCCACGCGTCGCGACGCTAGAGGCCTACCGACGCCTATAAATTCAGCTCGAAATTCAGTTTCCGATGTACCTTCCTCTCTGAATTCTCTGATAATAATAAGGAGTTTGTATCTAGTTTTTTTAATTTCAGTTTTGTAATTAATTTTATTTACTTTTTATAATAGTAATTTACTTTCTTTACTCTTTCAGTTTTTACTATTCAGCAATGATGAGGTAACTTCCCCCTGCTAAGGTGAAAGGTAACACTTTTATTATTGCTATTTAGATTAATCTCCCTTAATTTTAATATAATAACTATTTAAAATTTGACTTAATGAGGATACCGCTATATTGGCCGGTTGGTAATTAATTGTAAATTGGTTTTAACCTAACTATTGCTTCCTATAATCTTGCAATTTGCAAGACTTAAAGACTTGCAAATTGTAAAGCAAAAGGTGCTGAGCACAGAGGTTCTCAGCGTCCCATTTTCCGAAGCAAATTTCCACAGGTCTCTCTGAGACTTTATGGGATGAGCTCTTGTGTGTAATTTTTTATTTTGTAATTTATTTTTCTTTTATTAATTTTTATCATGTTAGGGTAAAGAGTGAAGCTAGTGGTATGAAAATATATATGATTTTTATTTATATTATATTTTATAAATTGTGATAATTTCCCAAATAAAATTCATACCATTCTTAGTTTATTTAAGACTCTTGACTAGTTGTAGACAGTCTCCGATTGACACAGATAATACTTGAATCTCATAAATGAGAGAGAGTGGACTATTAAAGATTTGGATTAATTATAAACAATACGGTACCGCATATATGACTAGTTTTATATATTTGGCATAATTGAGTACCTAATTGAACTTGTTATAGACAAATATTATCACAGTCTTTATGGCTAGTTTTATATATTTTGGCATATTTAGTACCTAACATGACTAATTATCGATAAGACGAATTACATATGTTGATATAATTAATACCTGATAATTACTAAATAAATTGATTGGGAAATAATTATAATTTATATTTGAAAAATCAAGAGTGGATCTCCTAACCATAGTCTTTTATTTTATTGTTATTATTTTATTAGTTGAATTATTATTTTATCCTATTAAATCTATTCCCTGTGGATCGACCCCGGACTTACCATGTTATTTTATTACTTCGACACTATTATACTTGGGAGTAAAAAACTACTTTATGACTGTGTCAGTAGTTACATAAGGGTGATGTGGAAATGCATAGGCTGTTATGTTGTCGATAATGTAACATGCTACACAGAGAGGCAAAATGCCTTAAGAAAATCTGATTTTATGCAATGATAGCACACGAATAACAATAAGAGATGCGCGAGAGTGGTCCAGAAAGTGAAAACATGGTCTTAATGTTACTTTATGATTAACGATTACACTCGTAAATATCGAAATGTGAGATTTTGGCCTTGGAATGGTTTTGGGAACAATATTTGCTCAGTAAAAAATAATCTAAATTAAATGAGGTATTGGGAAACAACCCTAGGAGTTGATGAGTCAATCAAGCTGACTTCTGCATGCTTGCACATGTGTTGATCAATTACATGGTAATTGATGCTTTTATCCGCAAGTAGAGTGCATGTATATTGATGCGGTGACAAAAAAAATGATGGCAAGAGTGCCTTCGAAATCTGGATGCAAGAATTAACGGTATGGCATTGGATGTGACAGTCATCCTTAATGGTTGGAATAACCTTGGGAAACCTCAGTGGCTCTTGTAAGAGCGAGATACAAATCGTGGAAATGAAAAAATGCATCGACGACTCAAATGAGAGTGGGATGCAAGTCGTATGAAGATGACTAATGGGAAACAATACTATTAAATGGGATAGCGAAAGAATGCATGTAGAGAAAGTTCACGGTTGTAGTGTGGGAACTTGGTATCATGGGAAAAGGTTGCAATAGTGCCACTTGAACTTAGTAAATAGGAGACCTTAAGGATCAGTTGAGTGCCCTGGAATCGCTAGAGACCTGATCCTCGTCTTCTAAGAAGATGAGGAAGGTTGTGAGGGGACAAGATCTGATGTGGTTGGGTAGGAAGGTGACCAGAGTCAAGAGCGCAAAAGAGATCTGATTTATCATCGCAATAAGAAAAAAAAGAAAAAAAAAGAAAAAAGAAGAAAAGAAATGGAACCCTATGCACAATGGTGTCTGGTGTGTCCAAAAGAAAAAGTTGTGAATCAGGAATGAGCGCTCATGCACAAGTGCATATATGAACTAGTGACCGAAATCCGAAATGCTCATTAGTAAGAGTGTGTAAATAGTTACGACCGAGATTTGAAATGAAACTCATATGCAATCGCGTGTTGCAAGTTGTCGCGAAGGTGAAATATTGGAAAATCGGGTGTTTATGCACATGTGCATAAACTAGGCCATTATATTAGAAACGAGGGCTCATAGGCGAGAGCGCATATGATGTTGCTCTTTTTCTATATCGTGTGCACTAATAGTTTCAAAAATTTATAAAAAAATTACTGACTCGAATATGTAATCTCAATTTTTAACGTATGAATGTTATTGTAATGCCTTATTCTCATGTTTTATTTGTAGAAACCGAAGGAAATCAGTGACAGAATACAGTAAGTGAGTTGGTTGGGTGATAGAAGACTCATGTCTTATGGAAAAAAGTTACGGAAAAGTCGAAGTGACCTGAATTACGGAGAAGCCGAAGAGACCGAGATTGTGGGAACCAATAGGGAATTCTCAGGAGACCGCCATCGAGTTCCAAGTCGACTTCAACGTCAACTTTTCAAGGAAGCTTGACTTCATAAACAACTCTTCGATTGGACGAGCTCATAAACAACTTGATCAGTGTGTGAGGATGGTGATCCGAACATGTACGGAAACCCTATGAGTCCAAATATGTGCGGAGGTACGATCAGACCAAAAAAAACTTTTGTTATCTTGGTCATCATGGGTTGTACTCTTTTTTCTTCGTCTGGATTTTATCCCAATTAGATTTTACTGGTAAAGGTTTAATGAGGCAGACACACGATAGCATTAGCCATCTAGAAGAAGAGAAGTGAAGACCTGGGCTAGAGCATGTAGAAGATTGAATACTAAAGACCTCCAAATGAATTAGAAATGAAGATAATATGTTGCTCACTACACGAAAATAGTTATTTACCGACTGATAATTCGGTCGGTAAATAATAGATTTCGGTCGAAATGATATCTTATGGACCTATTACCGATCAAAATATTATGTCAATAAATGGCTCATCGGTACCAAAATAACGACCGAATATATTTCCATCGGTGATTTTATCAACCGATTACCAACTAAATAAATTTATTATCGGTAAATATTACTGATGGATTACCGAAGGAATATGGAAAATAATCAATCGTTAAATAAATGAATTTCGATCGATAATAACATAAAATATTATCGACCGATAAAATATACGGTCGATAAAAAATCTTTTACCGACCGAAATAACGATTTATAATTCATTGAAATTACCAACCTATAGTGCCGTCAGTAAATTTACTTATTGTAATATAATTACCGATCGAATAGTCGGTCGGTAATTATATTGTATTTTAATTTTTTATTTGATTTTTTGATTAAATTATGTTTTGTTTTTTCAATTTAAATTTAATATTATAAATAAATAATTAAAAAATTATTAAAAATTATTATATATTAATAAACATAAAATAATAATGTTATAGTAATGTACTATATTACATTAAACAAAATGTATTACACACTAGGAGGAGAATGAGAAAGACCACTAGAAAGGGAACTGCATCTGCTGTTGCATCAACTGAAGAGTTAGTTGAACCGGCTCATGTTGCTTCCGTATTTGCTCATGCATATGTTAGTTATCTGCTCCTGCCGCATCTGCTTATGCTGCTACCGCATCTGCTCCTGCCGTTGTCGCATCCACTTCTGTTGTTGCCGCGACTGTTGTCTCAGCATAGTGATCTCTTCCTGCATTTCCGCCTGTGAAATCGAGGCAACAGAAGATGAGGAACTACCCTCAAATACATACTATGAGCCCAGAATGTAGACATGATTCTTTATCTCCGCTCTTATAATCTCAATAACAATCGGTCATCATCTATTGGCTCTCCAGTCTGCAACAACTGGTTTCTGGCAGTTGTATAACGATCATATGATAAATGTGAGAAAGGTTAGATTATAATACAAATTTTTTTAAAGTTATATAAGTGAAAAAAACACAACTGAATATAAACATATATAAAACCTTACATGCACATCCTGAGATTGCTGATTGACGAACGTGTCTGTCGTTGTTCTTCGTGTGTATACACGAAGAGCTCAAAAGCATTGGGCTAACGGCCTACTTGTTTCTCCTATCCATTTGTAAATAATGTAATAGTAATTAACTATAAAAAAATTAATAAGCAATTTAAAGAAATAAGTATTACTTGCAATTTATATACTTTCTAAATGGCGACCATCGTCGTAATTCGATCGGATACCTCCCGTATGCTTGATCATTTTTGTTCCTTCGATGGCGGATCGTTGTCGGTTGGGGGAGGCCGCTTCTGAACGTACACAAAAATAATGAGATTCCCAATATTGATTTAAATTAAACTATAGCGGATCGTCTATGAAATATGATTGCTTCCCTTTATGCTTATTCTCGTTCAACATATATTTGTACTGAATTGCCGCTTTCTTCTCCCATGCAATATAAATCATTGCATTAATTGCCTCCTCCTACCAAAAGTATTTCTGTAAAATAATTAAATTAACTTATAAATATTATATTTTTAACTATAAATATTCTATATTAAGTAATTAATTAAAATTTCTAAATACCTTAAACTCTTCAAAATATAATTTCTTAGTTTATGAAACCTTCTTCCAACAAACTCCCTCTGAAACCATTTATTGGATTGCTCAATCTGCCCACTGAAAATGAAAAAGATAAAAATATGTAAAAAAGAATACATTTTTTTTAAATCGTTGGAAATCTCACCGTAAAACCATCTCTTCCGGGCTTAAGCGGAGCAGGTAAAACCCCCGACTGTCCAAGGCTCTTACAAGAAACGCACTCACTGGGATCCTAAGTCCTACACCACAAAGTCACACTCCTTGTAAAAAAGAATACATATATTAAATAATAATAATAATAAACTTACTCCGGCTTACGTAGAGTGAGTTGATGACGTTGCCCTGACCCAGTATTGAATGTCGATGATGCCACAGTGCTGGCATTACCTGCGACATCCATCTTAGTTAGGTGTTGTGATGTCATCGGATCATGTGCATGTGGAGTCTGAGGCTGCTGCGAGCTGGTACCGACCTCACTATCATGGAACCAAAAGACCTACCAGATGTTGGTCTACCCTTACGGAGAAGACCTCTGCCGATACCTCTAGCCATATTTGTAAGAATATAATCGAAACAAGAATGCATAAATTAATTTTAATCAAACTAACTATCTAGTAATAATAATGTGATTATAATAGTTCATCAAACAAATCGTTCGAATTTTTCAATCTTAACATTAAGTTTAATTGAAGTAAACTTCAAATAAATTGTTCGAATTTTTCTATCTTACTGATTCCATATGCATAAATGTTATTTCTTCATTGGGAGCCTCAGAACTTCAAACTGAGGAAAAATGGATTGAGATGATTTTGAAATAGTCATTTCACAGATTACCTTAAACTGCACAGATATATTTTCAACTGCAGTTACTCATTTTAACATATTATCTCAAATATCTTCTTTAATCTATCGATATTTCGACAGAGTTTTCTTTGTAACTATGATAATCTAAAATTTTTATTTACACAAAAATAAACACTTCAAATAAACCCTACATATCTATTGCACAACTTGTGCCTTTCCAAACTCCCATTATTCCAAATGCCACCAAAAATCAAGCAACATTTGGCCATACTAATACAAGAAACAAAAGCCATGTTCTCATCAATAATTACCACAACATGCATGAATCTAATCTATATATTGCTTAGAGCATTACAAAATCAAAATATACAAACAATATCTTCATGTTTATTACACTAGACATTTACCTCATACATTTATTTTTTGTGTTTGAGGCACTGAGATAATGCCTCATTGAGGCACTCACGATGTCTCAAGACAGTGCCTCAATGAACCGTATAGTCTTTGCAATCTTAGGGTCAAAGGAAAATAATATATCTTTTTATACGACATCTTCTTGTGTTTAGTCAATCCTCTTTTGTTCTTAAATCTGGGTTGTGAACGGAAATTACATATTGTCAATGCAACATCATTGTCCCAGTATATCATACAACTATTATTACAATAATCAATTTTTTCAACAGGTAGTCTAAGGCTCTAAACTAACTTTTTTATACTGTAAAAGTTATCCATCATCGTATTATCTTCTGGTAACACTTCTTTAATGAATTGTACCCAATCATCAAAGATCTTCTCTAACCGATATTCTTAAGATTTCATATTCAAATATTGAGCTATCATTGACAACTGTGAATATTTTCACACCCGGCGGCCACAACTCTGTATCTAAAGAATTCAGCATCTTATAAAAATTATATGCATAAAGATTATGGGATTCCTCCGAATTATCTATCTAAGAACTAGACCCAGTTGCATCAAAAAAATTGTGGTCATCATTAACAAAGGTAGGGCCAGCAGCATCATAAATCATTTGGTGATATGGATTTATGGCTTCTACTTCCATCACATTGACGTGTTGTATGTGCACTGCTCGGAGCACTACATGTAAGAGTTTTCCCATGTCGATCTCATACATAATAATATGAAACAAATCTTTTTTTCACAAGATGTAACTTAACTACCTCAATTTCTCTAAACTTACAAAGATAAAATACTTTACAATGACACCTTATCTTATTGCCTTGCATATATGCCGACTGACCACTAGCATATTTAATAAATTCTTGTATCACGTTCATAAAATCCATGTTAAGTGTGTCATCATTATTAAGCCTCACATACATCCACCCTCTATTTGAATCCATTTCTATTATGTTTTAAGTAAAATGGAAGAAAATTTTCAATTCTCCATGTTACATAAAGAAGCATATCAAATTATAATATATATTTCAAAATAATCATCAACACACTCATAATACGAGTTCTGAATTAAATTGATTTTCTTACCTAAATACAACCACACCCAAACAAAATCCCTAAATATGCAAGTTCCTAATTAATATACTGGTGAAACATTTACAATGTCATTAAAAACTCTTTAGGGGTAAAAGCCTAGGTGAGCCTAGGGGTGGCCAAGAGGGCTTCGGTGAACTATGAGAATTGGTCGTGAACCCTCTCGTCATTAGTTGACTCATACTTAACGATAAAATATAATGATCACGATACTATTGAAATGTCCAAATCAGTGTGGGCCTGTGTTTACTCTTTTATGCCCTAAAAAACCCGGCCCATCTAGGGCTCAGGCGGGGCCAGGCTTTACCCGGGTCCGATTTTTTTAATATAAAAAATTATATATATATATATATATAATTTATTATATAAATATAAATATATATATATTTATTTTAAGCCCGAGCTTTTTTAGTTAAGCCCGAGCTGGGTTGCTCATTTTAAAGCTTGGCCCGGGTTTATTTGACCATGGGCCGGGCCCAGAATTTTTTGCCACCCTTAGTAAAATTCCATAACTTATCGTTATATGAATATATAGACGTCCTAAACATATAATGTAATCATGTGAGCTATAGTAAGGCTGACTTCTGAGGCGTCAATCTCGGTAAGTGTCGTATGAGCCCAATTTTCCCCTATGGGAAAAGTCAACATGTGACAATGTGTGTTAACCCACTCTAGCTGTTATTCATGTGGTGAGGAAATTTTATGCAAATGCGTATGAACATAAATGGTATCAGGTAATGGTGCGGGCAAGCAATTACCATTCGATAGAGCCATCATCAATCACTTCTACAACCTTCCCGATATTGACAATGATGAGTATACATACATCATTGAGGACCATGACCTAAATCAGGTCATTGTGGTGTTCTGTATCACAAATCATGCATGTGAGATTAACAATAATGAGGAGCTGATTAAGATGAGCTTCAAATCCTTCGACCAAATGCACGCGTCTGTTTTCATTTCTTGACCCGGACACACATTCGGGGATCTTATATCACAAATGTAATGAAAGATTGGATGCTCCTGCTTTACTCCATCCTCGAGGGTGACTCTATTGATGTTGATAGCCTTATTTCTTCCAACATTGTTCGAGCCACCAACTCTGCTCCTGTGAGTATTCTCTTTTGTAGGCTCATCACCAGCCTATGTGCTCAGGCTAGGGAACCCATTGACTCTAGAGAGGAGTTCTGGCCACCCACTACTCCTTGATCGCAACCAACATCTAAAAGCTCCATGCTGAGAGGGCTTATGTTGCTAGCTCTTCATCTGCGTACCCTCAGCCATCAACTCGATGGTCCTCCCAACCACTACTGTCGCCCAGCGCTTGGACCACTACTGTCGCCCATCGCTTGGACCACATAGATGCTCATTCTGCGTACCAGGCCCATTACAATCAATAAATGGAGCATATGCTCCGATTAATAACGGGATTGTTCAACATAAGTGTGGATCAGTTCCTACTCTTTCCAAATTTTCCTGAAATCGCTACTGTTATGGAGGCCGCTGACGCTGATGAGGATGAGTGATCCGAATTAAATTGATTATCAAAATAATCATCAACACACTAATAATATAAGTTTCGAAATAAATTGAATTTTTTACCTACATACAATCATACCCAAACAAAATCCCTAAATATGCAAGTTCCTAATTAATTTGATTTATATTGTTAATTAATATGACATCAAGAAAAAAAACTTACTAAGACTGAAGCAGAAGTGGGCAGAATTCTGGAAAATGAAAAAGACAATGAGCAATGAGGCAGGGCAAGAGGAAAGTTTATTTTTATATTCTAAAATTTACCGACCGAAATAAATTTCGGTCCGTAAAATGTTAATTTGGACGCCTTATCTTGGAGCTTCAATGTTGTTAGGCGCCTAATATTACCGGTTGACCTGTCATCAATCAGTAATTACCGACATATATTTCGGTCGAAATATATTAAGTCGGTATATATCCATTTTTTACTAATTTTTTTTAAAATTATTCACACTTATCGCCCGATAAGTAATCGGTAAGTAAATTTGACATAATACTGACCTATCTCATCAGTCGGTAAAAGAACTTTGTTTACCGACTGAAAATAAGTGATGAGAGGAAAATATATCAATATTTATCGCCCCTTTGAACTAATATTTTGTATAGCTTCTTGAGTTTTATGAACGTTTTGATGTGTTTTAGTTTATTTTGCAGATAAAATAAAATCGGGTGTAACGACCGGTAGTTTAGTTACTATTACATTGTAGTACTGTGGTATCTTTGGACGAAGATAATATAAAATAAATTATGTTGGGACTCAAATATGCTCGTAGAATGACTTTAGGGACAATCGATAACTTTCTCGAAGTCCCGGGACGAGGCTGTACCGTGTTTCCTTTGGAACGCCCATAGTATTTGGGGTGTAACTTTTTCATAAGTTCTCTGATTCTTATGAATTTTATATCGTAAAAAATATGAGGTCGAGACCTATAACTTTCGCGTTGAATATTTTTCCAAATTCAGACCAGAAATAGGCCAAAAATGCAAGTCAAAAATTCAGATGAATAGTAATTTCGGACCCAAGTGATAAAATCTCCAAATTTCTCTATTTCTCTACACACTTCTACATTGTTCTTATATCAATTAAGTCCCACTATATAAAGGGGCTACTATTCATTAATACAAAAAAAAATTAGAAGCAAAAATAGAAAAGAGAAGTGAGAAAGCCGAGAGAGAAAGAGAGGGAAAGAGAAGAAGAAGAAGAAAGAAAATGAGAGAAGAAGAAGAATAAGAGTAAAGAAGTAAGAAACAAGGAATGGAGAGGCTTGGAAACCATGGAAATTTGAGAAATCAAAAGGAAGAGGTTATCCATAGGAACCGCATTCTCCTTCGATTAAGGATCCAGTGCCAGTCAGACTCAAACACTGTGAGTGGACACCTCTTTCTTTAAGTGAATTTTATTTATTGAT